>BLXL01010520.1:0-16934 GCA_023170135.1 Acarapis woodi
ATTTAGGAAATTGGAAAATTAAAATAGTTGCTTTGAACTACGATGAACTTCATGATATGAGATTGATTTCTCAATTCAATTATGCTTCTAATCATTACCTAATTGAGCACATGTTTGATAAGTATCTTGATTTTTTGGATAGTTTCTTTTTAAAATTCATGATCGGATTCTTCATTTTCTTTTGTATACTTTCTGATATACAAAATAGTTTAGACAGCTTATAAATTAGATTCGATAAATTATTTTAGAGATAAGATTTCTTGAAATCTAGATTGATATATTAATAATTTTAGGTTCGATTTATTTACGATTTTTTTTTGTTACTTTTATAAAAGAAGTCTTCATATCTTGCACTCACTTGATAAAGGATTGTTTTCTTTGTTTGATCATACTCTATCAAAAAAGCGAAAATATTTCATTTTATTTACTTTTGTCATTTTAGAATTCACTATAAAAAAATTTTCTTTTTCCGGGGTGTTTTTGAAAACGATATTTAATGACCGTAGACAGAAGAAGAAATTTGACCATTTAAATTTTTTTCATTTATAATAACTATATTTTACAAATTAAGAGGAGAAATTCTACTGATTAGTCTACTTTAATGCATCTAAATTAAATTTTGGCACAGGCAGATAGTTCAATACACCGTTTTATATAATTTAATCACTTCAGACAAAACTAGTTTTTACGATAAATTAAATAATCCTTCGAAAAAATATTTTTGACTAAATTGAAAACGAATTTTGTTTAACAAAAAATTGCTTTTTTTCTGAACACTCACAGCTTTATTTAGATAATTAAATGTATAAATTTTTTATAAAATTTTGTTAATATTTTCATTAGAAATATAGAAAAAAATGTTCGACAAAGACACCATTTTAAATATGTTTATAAAAATAAATAAATTGGAGATTGCACATGTGAATGAACCTTGTGAAAAATTTGATCTTTTTTTATCTTTTTTATGATCTGTAGACTCAACATATATAACGTCGTTGAATGAATCTAATCGAACATACGTTAAACAAAGTATATGAAATTACACATACAGCTTGTGTATTTTTTTCTGCCATTATATTGAGTATATCATAAGAAACATAGCATTTAACAGAGGCTATTCGAGTCATTTATTTGAACATTGAACTATAAGAGAATAAATAAGTTTAATACATCTATATCGTTCCATAAATCGGTGTGTTTCAGAAAACCATATAAATACCTGTGTTGAATATACGTAAATATTAAAACTCATTTTAAAGCAAAGATTTTTTTCCTAAATCGGAATTTTTAGTTTTTATATCAAAGGATAGAAGGCGTCAAAAACCTCAGCTATTTAAAAAAAAAATTTCTAGGATAATTGCTATATACGAAAAGAAATTAGACTAGTAAATTTAAAAAACATCAAAATAGCTTCGATATCAATACAAAAGTTAATTCAAAAACAATATTTATTCAATATCTCATTTTCTTATAAATTGCATGTGATTATGCAAAACCGAATTCTGAATTTTTTTCTGTTAAGTATTTTTTAATCCTTACTTTTAAACTTAAGTTTTTTTTTCGAAATCACAGATTAAAAAAAAATAAATATTTAAAAATTAATTTTCCACAATACTTGTAAAGAAAATTCGAATTTGTGTAATTATATATAATAATCAGCTACGTATGTTATATATGTTCATTGATATTAATTCTAATTTATAGAATGAAATTGTTTCTTATTTTTGACTAATCTGAGCTCATTTAGCGTATTAGTTAAGATCAAGTAGCAATTTTTAAAATATTTTTTTGAGATAACATTCAGTATAAAAAACTGATTTGATTTTAATTTCTATAAATAAAGGCAAATAAAGTGCATAAAATGCGAAGTGATTAAATCACAAATTTTCTGTACAATGATATCGTTTAGTGCTAAAACTAAAATTTTAATAATATTTACAAGCTAGTGAAAGAAGTTTAGGATTAAAAGTAAGATAATAATTTAATTGAAACATTATTTTGCACATATTAAAGGATAGGGTATATTTATTAGAAGAAATACTTTTAATAATCAATCTAAATATCGAAAAGCTAGATTGATTTCTTAATGATTTAATTCCATAAAATTTTTGTCTTCGAAATGTAGCTTTAAATTTTTTGATTTTCTTTTATCGAATTGAATATTTATTGAACCTTTAAATCATAAATTTCCTGTGACAAATAAATTCACATTTGTGAAATTTGAGTGTTTAATAGATTTAATCTGTATATTATTAATTATATTAATGAACTCTCTAAGAAGCATTATTTATTTACAGTTAGATTTTATTTTCTCGAATTTTTTTTATTATGATTAATAGTTATTTTTTTCGGCTTGAATGAGTTGAAGAGGCCTCAATTCGAAATGAAAATTTTATTTTTACAAAAAAGAAATAGAAAACGTGAAACAAAAATTTTTCTTAGATTTAAATTTAATTAACCGAAATGAATCAAAAGCTTGAGTTTTTGAATTTCATTTTAGAATTATCCAAGTAAATTACGACTGATAATCTGTGTAATACACATCAAACCACAATTTAATTTAAGCTATTTTCACAATAAAATAATAAAACTCATTAGATTCAATTCAGAATCAAATTTGAATTTTTTGCAAACTAATCGTGCTAATAATAATAACACAGCAATAACCATAAAGTCCAAATAATTAAACAATTGTCTAAATCGTTAGAATCATAGTATAGTATTACAACGCATTAAATAAATTTTTAATAAATTATAGTTCATGAACTATTGTTTTAAATATTTAAGTAAAATATAGGATAATTAAAAAGTAATCTAAGCTGTAAATAATACAATAAACAATGCACAAGGAAAAAAATCCATTAAAAATTACTTTTATGAATTAGTAATATTCAAACACGAAGCAAGGAAGTCTAAAAAGTTGTTTATTCTATTTTCAAATATTTGAATTAGCTAATAGAATATTTTTTTTTGTCTAACAAAACAATTTGAATTTCGTTCCCTGTAAAAAAATTTTGTTATAAACACGTGTCTCCATTCATAATTAGAATGTACAAAAAATCAAAATTAATTTAGTGATCAATCGAGCTTGTTAAATTTATGGTGTTTAAATTTATGTTTGAAATAATAAAATATTTTATTTTGATAATATGATCTTAGTTTANNAAGAAAATGAAGAATCCGATCATGAATTTTAAAAAGAAACTATCCAAAAAATCAAGATACTTATCAAACATGTGCTCAATTAGGTAATGATTAGAAGCATAATTGAATTGAGAAATCAATCTCATATCATGAAGTTCATCGTAGTTCAAAGCAACTATTTTAATTTTCCAATTTCCTAAATCAGAAAATAAGTTCTATTTATTATTGCATATATTTTAGGATAATCATTAAACATTATTAGCTAATTATCATTAGTTTTTATCGGATATAAATAAAACTGATTTTAGTGAATTAGTCAAATTAAGAGATTTAATAATTATTGTATCAAAAAAATTTATATTTCTATATTTATATGCTTAGAAAAGATGAATGCTTTCTAAAAATATATTATAAGCGCACTAAATGAATCATAATGAGATGAAAAAATATATAATACTGTATTAAAACATAATGCGTTGAATTAAATATTCATTTTACTTTAAACGAATTTGAATGACAGAATAATTATTTTCAAAAAAAATTGTAAGAAGTGTAATAGAATAAGCGCGAATAAATAAAATAGATTTTTTGAGAAATATATTGTAAAGGTCGTTTGAAATTCTCTTTTTGGAATGTCTCCTACAAAGAAAACTTGCAATGAAATATTATCATCATCATCATCATCATCATCTTATAAAGATTTGAATCATCATTTCAATAAAAATCTAATTAATCATCAATTTGAACCAACGAATAATTGGAAAAAACTACAAAGTTCTAAAAAAATTTCAATGGAAGAAAATTTTTACACAAAATCGAATTCAAATGTAAAAAAATTTCAACTCAATGATAGGTAAGATTTCTTTTTTTTCTTGAAAAATGTTATGAAGAAACATTTCAATTTTTTATAATTTAAAATAAAAGCAGAACACTTGTAATCATATATCAAATGTAAGACAATTATGAAAATGTAAAGGCAATTACTTTATAAAAAAAATTATCAATCACGACACTTATTAGGCATTCAAAAATGATTTAATTTAATTTAATTTTATTATGGAAACGTAACAGATTTGAAATTTCAAAATATATAGATTATATTGATTATTTCAAAAATTTGAATTTAAAATTTTAAGAAAATTTCAAACCAAGCAATACTATATTAAGCATAATTTTATTAGTCTGTTTAATAATTTATTCTAAAGGCTAAATCACTCAATCATCTATATACATCAAAGATAATCTTTCTTCAATTTCTAGTATTTACCGATTATCATTCATGATTTCGTGTCACAGGGGAGTTTAGATAGGAAAAATTAATCAATGCTTGAGAAAATAAATTAATGGGTCAAATTCAATAAGCCAATTATACTTTTTTTCATTTTTCAAAATAAATAACTTATCTGATAGTATAATAAAAATATGTATATTGAAACAAATATCGTCTATGAAATGTATTTTTGTCCAAATTCTTTTTAAATTTGAAAAATTTTAGGCTGAAAATTAAATATGAAACTATATTTATGAAATGTAATTCATGCATGCGTCGTTTACTTGAATTTTTACTGAATTATATTCATTCAATCACAATTCAGCTTATCATTTTCTTTATTTCAGTTAACAAATTTCTTTGTTCTATATTAAATAAATTTTTACACTAATAAATCTTATTAATTTTTACTAAAAAATTTTATCTAAAAGGTTATTGTCCCCGTTACTTGATCCAAACAATTTGCCTTTTTTTTTGTAGAACATGGTCAAAAATCTTAATTTAATTTTTATTATTTCTAAACATAAGTTTTGAGTTTGCACATGATAATTTTAATTGTCTTTTTCTTTGGTAATATTTATAAGTTTAAATTTTTACAGAACAAGGTCTAAAGTTTATCTAAATCTAAAGTCATTAAAATTCGTAAATTGTTTATTTCTCTTAAACTACATTTTATCAAATTGTATAGCATGAAATACTTAGAAAAAAAACATTTATATACCTTCAAATTAGAAGTTTTGCAGGATGAAAACTTTTTTATTTACGTTTCTTGATATTTTGATTTGTTTAGAAATTCAAAAACATAAGAGAAAAATTTTGTTTCCACCCATTAAAGGAATTGTCTTTTCAATTGAATCAACCTCAAAAAAAAAAAAATCGAATATGAATTGTATGTCTAAAACGATAATTTCAATTTAATCTTTTATCGAGAAATTATTGAAATAAAGAATTACGCCGATAAATCTTTTATTTATTCTTCTAAAACACTATGTGCAATAGATTTTGAATGTCATATATCGATATTTTTAATTTCAGTTATGCTGAATTCATTATGATGTATTAAATATTTTTAAATAAAATTAAAAGCTTAATTTCTAGAGTTTGCGGCAAAACCGAATTCTCCCGATCACTTTATAATCGGTTAAAATTTTACAAATTTCTTTATTTACTTTTTGACATAGGAAAAAGAGTAACACATGTATAAATAAATAAAAATATAATCATGCCTGATAAATCTAAAATTTAATCTCGAATTTCTCGGAACATATAAAAAAATGAAAAAAAATCATATGCATTTACAAAATGTATAATTTTTCACCACTTTTATTTAGTGAAATTTTTCACTGTTCCTTTATGACAATTTATCATTACAACAAAAATTAATATATTAATCAATATATATTTTTAAAGTTTGCTAAAATTTTTGTTTATTCAAAATTTGCTATACAAAAATAAAAAATGAAAAATTAAGGTTCGGTCTCTCTCTAGAAAAAAATAAGAATGAATAAGTTTTGATCAATTTTATATAGCTGCAACCGAAACTTTTTTTTTGTAAATTGTATTATTGAATAAACATGTTATTGAATTATAATATTTTCAATTTCGAATTTTTCTATTTGATCGGAAAAAATATTAATTTTACTTTTTTGAATCAAGTTGAATTTTTATGAAAAAATTTTTTACAAAATAAGTGAAATATAATGCACCATTTTGATTCGATGAGTCATGCATTTATATGAAGGTTAACAAAAAATAATTTTGTCAAACTAAGTAAGTCTATAGCTTTTAGGGCTATTTTCGCTTATATTTTTTTTCAGAGAAGAAACTTATTATATGTTATAACAAACGCTCACAGAATTTTTTTTTAACTCGCAACTAAGTAACAAAGTCTAAATTAGAGCATAAGTTGATTTGCCCTCGTATTTCGATACTATCGAAATGGCGCTTTATCTTTTTCGGGTTTTTCGATTTTTTTGTCGTTGTTTTCAAAAAAAAATTTAATTTTTCACAGAAATTTATAAATAAATATTTTCGAAAAAGAATTTTTATGAATTTACGATAAATTTGGGTCAAAAATGAATTCAAATTGACATTTCAAAAAAAAATTGCTTGAAATATTTAAATAAATTTATTTCAAAACTAAGAGTGATATCGTAAATTTTCCTTTTTTTAAATTTTATTAGAAAATCCGCCTTTAATTTTTCACAATTTAATTTGTTACTTTTTTTTCTAATAGCTCAGACGAAAGTAGTCTTTCATGTGAGGATTGCAGCCCACAAATTAATTCATCTACAAGCAGTTCTAGTTCTTCAATTTGTCAGTTTGAACATTGCAAACAGCAAAATTGTACATATAATTTGATTAAAAGTGAAGATGATATAAAAGCTTGCGTTAAGAAGTCATTTGTTGAACAACATTTTCAAATTGAACGAGAACAGAATAAGTTAAGCACAATAATGTCGAGCAATTTAAATGGATTAGAAATCGATGGTCAACAGGCTGATCAAACAAACAATCATATAATAAATAACCAGATTATTTGTCAATTAAATAGTCAAATTAATGAACAAAATTATAAACTCGAGATTATGAATTATCAGGCGAGCAATGAAAATCATCACAATTTTAGCCATGTCGACGATACAAATTATACCAATATTCCTGAATGTCTGCCAACCGATTCAAACCGTACGAATAATTCATCAAATACTGTAAGTTTCGGTAATTTAGCTAATTTGACCAATCAATTTAAGATGAACAATAGAGTATCGGCAGCTGAAAATAAAATTAAAAAACTATTTATAAACTCATTTAACGAACGACGCAAATTAGAAGCACAAAGTAATTTAGTCAGACAAACTAGTTTTACCTATAATCCATGTAATAGTTCTTATCATAGCAACAATATGAACTGCTCAAATTTGAGTCAGGTATGCAACCATCAACAAAAATCATTAGAAAAAAATGAGTTAAACAATCTGAAAGCTTATTTAATTAGAAAAAAACACCTGGCTAATTCTTATAACGATTCATACTCAGATTCAGAATGTTCAAATTTTAATGAATTAAATTATTCAAAAAACACAATATCCAATGAATGTTCGAATGTCAAATCATTGAATAATGAAATAAATAGGCCGATTTCTTTGAGTCAACAAAACACACCAAATCATATTAATTATCACGAGAAACTATGCTACCAAAATAAACAAAATTGGTCAAAATTAAATGATCAATCTTGCAATAGTTCTTATCAATCGTTTCAAAAAAACCAATTTAATCAGGCAAATTTACAAAATTTCCAAACTCAATTAAATCAACAGCCGAGATTGATAGCAACAATGTCGACTCACACCAAAGAATCAAGTGTAAGTCCAGAAAATTTTAATAATGAAGAACAAATCTTACAAATAGGTAAAAAAATTCATTGTTTGAAAAATAATTTATATAAAACTGATAAAAAAGAAGTCGACTATCTTAGTAATAGTCAAACAATGCCGAGTCCAAGCAAATTAAAACAACAACAATCTATACCGTCTGACAATTCCATCACAAATATCTCGAGTATGACTAATCTTGATACTACAGCAAATATTGTTAATTCATCCACTATGAATTCGATCAATAACTCCACTATTTCAACAGCTCCCTCATCAAATACTCTCAATTCGACGAACACTATGGATTCGATCACAAATAATTCGATAAACAATACAAAAAAAGCTAATTATCCCTTATTTGCATCATTTGAAGAAACAAATGACCAATTTAAGGCCACAAATCCGAAATGTTGCTCTTCAAAGTGTTCATATTATGAATTAAAAAAATTACATAATAATCTTTATCAAAGTAATTTTAAAGTTAATCTTTTAACTGAACAACTAAACACAAACGTAAGCATAAGATAAATTTTCAAAAATTTTTTTTGTTAAAAAAAATGAAAATCTTATTTTATCACTAATTTTTCATTTTTGAACAAGAAAAAGGAATTTGATAGCTTTGAGTCGATTATTTTTTTTTTTTCGCTCAGATTAGTTTTATTTTCTATTTTTATTAATTATAGTTTGTAAAAACGAATTTTTTTTTACAAATTTACTTATAACTAAGTATGGTTTGAAAAAAATTCATTTCTTTTTTTAATTATCAAAGGCTCAAATGGTATCAGCATTCGAACGTAATTTGAACATAATGACAAATAGAATTCAACAATTGACTAAATCAACAAATGAAAAAGACACGGAATTAAATCAACTAAAATTTTTAATTAGTAGGCTGTTAAATATAGAAGATTTGAAAAAAAATGAAATCGAGCAGTTATTAAGTGACTTAAATTCAGAAAATTCAGCGATTAGAAATTTTCACATTGTGAAAAATTCCAATCAAATCATTCGTAGGCATACATTTTCGGCAGATGAAATAGAAATGAAGTTTAATAAATGTAAATCATTAGATACTTGTGCCAAAAAAAATAGTGAACATCAAACAAATTTGGATAAAAATGTACAATTAAGCGCACAAATATTAGAAGATAGAAATTCTGAAGCAAATACCAAAGTGTCCTCTTGGTCAAAATTAACAAAAGCCTTCAAAAAATCATCATTGTCAAAATATTCACCGATTCACAAGCCATCAATCAATATAGAAAATAAAAATTTAGGTACAAGCACATTTAATGAAGAATACACAATAAAACGATCAAATGCGGAAAAAACAAATCTCCTAACAAACTTATCATGTAAATTATCCTCGCTCGATTCACATAATTACTCCTCTAATAAATTGACAGATGTTGAATCAAAGAATCAAGATGAAAAGCAAAAAATTTTATTAAAAGAATTAGATGAAAAAGAGAAACAATTATGTGATCTGCGTCTTGAAACACTGGCTAACCAACATCAAATAGATAATTTACGAATCGAACTGCTTACCATAAAAAATGAAAATGAGCGTTTAAATAGATTGATCAAAGAAAAATCTTCGCCAATGTCATCAAAAGTTTCTTTATTCAGTATGGATTCAAGTGTTACCGGGACTGCAAATTCAAGTTTAAATAACGTAATTTCAAATCTAAATAGTCATGGTATCAATCAAACGATTGACAACACGATTAATATACAAAGTCCATCAGATTCAGTATTAGTCGGTAAGAATTTCATATCGACGCATACATCAGCAACAATTTCATCTTTGATTAATAAAGCTACAAATAAAGATAACGTTAATTATTCAATGTCGCTAAATTCAAATAGTTCAGATGATTTTAAAGAACAGAATTCAAATAGAAGACATTCGGCAGATCAACAGGAAATTATAAATTTAGAATCTTCCGAAAAAAAACTTTCGGAATTAAATATTTCGAATTCCGATTATAAAATTATACAATCAAACTATTGGAAACCAGAAGATTTTTTTTCGAAAGATAGTAAATTAGTTTTGGTGGAATTGAATTCATGGAATGAATATATTGCGCAACAAAAATTTTTAAATTCAAATTTTAGAATGTCTGATCAAAGATTTATTGGTAAATCAAAACTAGATTACATAGCATCATCGAGAGAAATTGGTGTATTGTACGTTTCAAAAAAAACAGATTGGAAAGAATTAAATCAAAATTTGAAAGTTATGACATTAGATTATTTAAACAATGTGGATCCGAATACGACTCTAGGATTAAGTTCAGATTCAATTTGCGCATATAGTATAAATGATTCGAAAGAAATATTTTTTTTAGAACCATCTGAAAATGATAAAATGAATGAGTTTTCTGAAACAAATAGACAACCATTTGATTACTTGACAAAAGATTCAGGATTAATTATAAGATTGAGATGCAAATCAATGATTGAGCAATTCGTCTTGCAAACACTTATACCTAAGTCTGTTTTATTACATTTGATTGATTTGTTTTCAAATAATAAGCGTTTAATTATCTCAGGACCAGTAGGCATCGGCAAAACATATATTGCACACAAATTAGCAGAATACTTAATTCAAAAATTAAATTCAAATAATTGTCTTGACACAAATAATTTAATTTCAAGTGATTCAAATTTAAAATTTATTAAAAAATTAGAAACCTCTAATAAGGAAATTAAGGAACCTATCTCCAAAAATCATGATAGCTTGAATGATAGCAAAATAGCTGTCGGTTCAATCGCAACTTATTATATTGATGCTCAAAATTGTCATAATCTTTATCATTATTTAAAAAACCTCGTGCAGGAATTTATCGAAAATTCTGATCAAACCAATTATTGCAATATGCCTACAATTCTCATAATCGATAACCTGCATTTCATTGAAAATATTGATAATGCATTTAGCCCCCTTGCTGAATTAAATGATACAAATTACATGCCGTACATAATTGCAACATTCAATCAAAGTTCAAATCAGAAAATCTCTTCATCATTCGCCACATTCGATAATCACTTGGCAGAACCCATCTCTGGTTTATTATGTCATTTTCTTCGCAAAAAAATTATTTCAAACTTGAACGAACAAAAATATAATTATTTAAGTAAATTTAATTTGCTTAACATTGATAAATATGTGCTTAAAAATTATCAAACAAACAATCCTTTAGAAAATCTAATAAATTTTTTATCAGATTTAAAAACTAAAGAAATATTATCTTTCAAAATAATCGATTGGTTAGATCAGGTTTTAAAACATTTAAATGAATTCATTCGAAAAAATTTTCATTCAAGTTTATTAGGTCCTCTTTTCTTTATCGACTGTCCTATAAATGATCTAGATAAAACTAAGAATTGGTTTAATAGAAATTGGGACGAAATAATCATTCCTTATTTAAGTGAAATTATTAAGAATAATCAGAAAACAAATAATATTTTCGGAGATTACATGTCTCCATCATTGGCAGTATCTTCTCAAAAAAATCATAATTTAAATTTCGATAGATTGAATCTTAATGAGTTCAAACAAACTATTGAAGCTAATCAAGAAGCAAATAAAAATTTAGATCCTCTTATAAATGCCTTGAATAATTTAAACAAACTTACGAATCAATAAATCTTTTGATAAATGTTTATTCATATAAATTAGTTTTTGAATAAGCAAAAAAAAAAAAATACAAATAATGTACGTCAGAAATATTATAATTTAAATTAGTATCAGTAACGTGTGATCTGTAATTCTTTGATATTGATTAAAAAAATATTTAATGAATTTCTTTTTTTTTTTATGCCATACAATTAGATAAAGATCAATAAATTTTATGATGAAAAGAAGTTATTGGAAAATAATATCTTAAATAAATTTTTAATTAATTCTTTTTTTTTTTATAAATCTTTAATTCATTAATTTGTGAAAATTGAGCGCAACTATTAATTCAATAGATATAATAAATTCAATTAGTTTCTAAGTTGAATTGTTTTATCATATAGAATGTAAAAAAAAAAAACAGACAAATTATATAAAATGATACTGAAATGATATGTTATTCAATTTGTTTAAAGCAAAAAAATTTAAAGAGCATATTTGATCATTAAACATCTAAAAAATTACAATCTGTCTAATAAAAAATTAAAAAATTTGATTTTTTTTTATTAATTTATCAGCTAAATTTAGATTGATAATTAAAATTGATGGATAAAAAACAAAAATTTTTTATAATCATTATTTATTTCAAAGTAATTAAGATATAATTATTTTTTAAATACCCCTCTTCTCCAATGATTTGTTACCAAGTATCTTCTGTTGATATTGTCCCTTTTCATTCCCGATTGATTTCTGTGCTTCATTCCATTTATAAAGTTGTTTTTCGCAAATTTTTTCAGACAAATCCCAGCATTGTTCAGCAAGTAATTGATTTTTAGATGATGCACTTGGATTACTAAGGGATAAATTTGAGAAATATCCACCGTTTATATCGCAAATTTCCTGGCTAACTGCCAGATGTATAATATTTTGAGCAGCATCTTTCACTATGTGTTTGACGAATGATAAAAATTTAAAAATTATGGATTTGAAAATTCAAAACATTATGACTTACTCGTTCTATTATAAATAAAGCATAAAAAGATAAGAAACCATCTTAGGTACCAAATTTCATTGTGTTTGATACCATTCGTGTAAACTGTGCCTTTAAAAAAAACAGAATTTTTTCAAAATTGATTAAATAATTTAATGAAATTCATAAAAACTGAATATATTACCAGGTTCAAAACAATTTATAGTTAGTAATTCATCTAAATTATTACTTTTTAAACGACGAGCCAATTCGACAGTAAATAAAACATTTAATAATTTTGTATCACTATATGTTTTGAAAGGATGCTGTGTATAGTTTCTAAATAAAATAATTTTTTTAGAGTTATTTTTTTTTTGAGAATCACAAAATCATGTTACCTAAACGAAACAATATTTTCGAAATCAATTTTACCCAATAAATGTGCCAAACTACTTGTTACTATAATACGACTTTGAGTTCCATAATTTTGAGCTGTTTTTATCATACGTTCTTTCAAAAGTTTAGTCATCAAAAAATGACTCAAATGATTTTGTTGAAATTGTTGTTCTAATGCATTTTCAGTTATGTGGCGTCCAAACTTTGCACCGCCGCCTATTTAATTTTTTTGAGAGTAATTCAAAAAAAAAGAATAAGTTGTTTTACTAAATAATTCATAAATTTACCTGCGTTTAGAATTAAGATGTCCAATCGATTTTCATGAATAAGAATATCACTACAAAAATTGCGCACCTTATTTAAGCTCAAAAGATCAAGTTCTTTGATTTGTACATTAGTGTTTGAATTAAATTCATTATTTTTTTTTAGTTTTTCAATCACCAATTTAGTAGCTTCTACATTTCTACAACCAATGATGATCTTGTACGGTTGTAAAAACGACAAACCAGCTGCTGCATATAGTCCAAAACCTGTATTAGAGCCAGTCATAACAATAATTTTATCCTTAAAATCAGCATCAGCAGGACAATCACATTTTTTTGTAGTTAACTTGTTGAAAACTCGCAAAAAAACTATTACAATGAAATTTGTAACGAAAATCGCCAATAAAACTATAGTTATCATTATTAAATTATACTAAAATCAAAAATTTCGACTTAAGAGAGAAAAATTTAGGAAATTTTTGAAAAATTTGAAAAAAAGTGTATTTAAAAGAAATAATTTTTTATGTGATCAAAGTAAAAGTTTAGGAAATTGACTAGTTTTTTTTAATAAACTGAAATAATAAAAAACAAAACTAAATATTAAACGTCGTATACATCTAAGGTATGTCGACTACCGTAAAAAGTGCAATAAGTCTGAATAAAATTTTTTTGATAACTTAAGTGCATTTATTTTGATCAATATTTAAAGCTTTGAGAATGTTGTTTTAGAGTTCATATTATTTGACCTTAACTATATTTCATGAAATTTTTTGAAAAATCACACGAAGATTAAACAATAACAAGTTCGAAAAGTCGAATTTATCTGCAATTTAAATGTTAAGCGCGAGAAAAAATTCGAAATTTTTTGTTGTATTGGAGAGAATTGAGAAAATAAACTAAGACCTCCTATTTTCTCACCTTAATCACAAAAAAGAATGTTTTTGAAGTTATTTAGACTTTTTGATCTTTTACATAATTCTATAGATAATATCACTTATTTGAAAACGAATATAAATATATCGGATTCGACTAAAATCATTAGAGCGACGCTTTAAACATCTTTATTCAATTAAATACAATATCTAAGCAAGTAGAAAAAAAAGTTAAAACTAGTTTGTTGACCCAAGTTTGAATAAGATTATAAATTTTATGTAATAGATATCATGTAAAATCATATCACTCATTTCTGAACTTGAGTATTCGTTAGGCTCAGTATTAATATTTATTCGAACTGAACAATATAGATTTTTTTATTGATTAAAAGTTTCGATATAATTAATTTTAATATTTATTAATGAATAGCTTTTGAATTTAATTCCACTCAATAATAATTCATTTGATTCGAGAACCTTCAAATGAGAAAATAAATTTAAAAAAAAAAAAATCGTCAAATTTTCATATTTGAGAAAATTTTAAAAGTATGATTAAAGTGTTAATTAAAAAAAATCTCATTTGCATAAAAAAATCGACTATTAATTATTAGATGATAAATTTTAAATTAGATATCGTGATTCTGCTATTATTCATTTTTTTTTTTTTCACTTTTTTGCTAAAAAATTTTTGTTTAGTTTTAAATTTAATTATTATAATCTAAATAAATTTGAAATTATTTATAATATTTAATAGATTATAGAATTAGGTACAAATTTTTTTTGAAACTTAGTAAATCATTTTTACAAATATTTATAAAATATTGAGTTTCATAATAGTGCAGTCCATCAATTTAATACAGTATGCAAAGTTTGATTGAATTTTCAAATCTTACGTCTACCTAACTATAATGCAATTAATTGATGATCATTAATTAATAATAATAATTAATTCTTTTAAATTGAGCGGAAACTAAATTTATACATTAAAAATTAATATAAAGTTTAAAATTAAATCAAAAAAAAAAATGAAATAATTGCAAAAAATGTAAATGCTAAACCTAATAATTAAACGTCCATATAAATGATTAAGTTGTTATTAACAAAAATAATTTAATTAAATAGAAGAAATATAGAAATTTATGAAATTAGAGAAAATATATAAACAGGTAAGATCAAAATCATGATTAAAATCATTAAATCTTGTAACCTAAAAATATTTTATTTAAAGATGAAAAACATAAGATTATTTTTAATCAATTTGAATTAAGAATAGATATTATGTTGAATAAATTAGCCGATAAAATGTGAAAAATTCGTTTACAATTAGAAAAATAAAAAAGAATTTGTTTTTAATATATTTATATCCTAAACAAAATGAAACACACATTGAAGCTCTATTTCTTAGTTACACTTTTTGATGTTGTAGCATGTAGTTTAACAGTCTCTTCTCGTTTTTTAGCTGCTTCTTCACGCTTCTGTCTTATTAAAGCTAGACGAGCTAGATCTTCGCGTGCTTCTTTTGTCTTCGATTTTTGAGCCGCTAATTGTTCTCTTTCCTTCCGACTCAATACCACTTCTTCATTTGCTAAAGCATTTATATCTTTTTTTACTTTTGCAGGCATTCTATTTGGATTACAAATTTCAATCAATGGCTCTTCATCTTCGCTCTCATCTTCTTCCTCCTCATTCTTACTGGCTTGTACCCTTGCTTTTCTTAATTCATTCAATTTCATTTGTCTAGTTTCCTCGTCTGATGTCTCTTCATCTTCTTGTGAATCTTCTTCATCTTCATCATCACTATCGATTGTTTCGCCTCGCTTTCTTCTCCATTCTTTTTCACGTTCTTCTTTTTCTTTTCTTGCAGCTATCTCTTGCGGATTTGTAAAACGTCTAGTGCCACCTTTATGGCCTCGTTTATTACCTAAAATTAATCATATTCAATAATCAATTGATAAGCATTAAATTAGCACAAAAAATTTAATTATTTAATTATTTGATTTGCAATCAGTATTATTAATCTTATCTAATTGTATATAAAAAAATTGAATTTAGTAAATATTTTTGTGAGCACAAAAACTTCCTGTATTAAATATAAAAAATGAATAGAAAAAAATGATTGAATTAAATATTTACCCATTTCAATATAATCTCGGCTAAGTGTTGAATGAATAAATTGTTGCTATTTAAAACAATTAATATATTTTCTTACGTGTTTCTGCAGATTTCTTTAAAACTTAAATAGTAGCAGCAAACTATATCCGATATAAGTGTGTTATTTCATAATAATACACAGAAAAAACTGTAAAAATAACCTTCGCTTTTTAATAGAAAAAGATCTTATTAAATTTATGTCTCATAGCCAAAAATTAACCAAATAAATTTGCTAGAGAATCTAGAATTTCTAATTTAATATCATGTTTATAGATTTTTTTTATTATTATATAATAAATTCTAGTTTGATTTCCAAATAAATTTTATCAATATTTTATTTAAGAAATAAAGCCGATTTTGTGGCTTGTTATACATTTTATTTTAATACGCACGCGTAGTGTAAAAAGATTTGATTGTTTATTTTTCATTCGTTTTGATTGGTGTGAATATATGCGTATATATTCGTATGTGAATTACAAAAAATAAATACACATTTAATCCCATTTATTTGCCATTGTTTATCGTTTTATCTACTTCAATCAAGGCGATCATTGATTAAAATCAGGTAATTACGTAAGAATTATATTTAATTTTTTTTCATTTTTCAATTGTGAGCTAAGTAATTCTTCTGAATCGAATTTTTTTTTCATTTTAGTTTTTCTTCTATTGTAAATTTTTTATTTTTTAAATTCAGGACCAAATTAATAAATTTTTCATAGATTTTACTTTTTTTATCAGTTATTTTTTTTTTTTTTATTTGTTATTGAAAATATTTCATCAATTAGTTTTGCGATGCTCAAAATAAATCCCTTAGATCAGCTAAAATAGCAATACCAGATGCTAATCTATTTTTTACAATTTTCTAC
>BLXL01010521.1:0-15139 GCA_023170135.1 Acarapis woodi
TCAATATTGAAGTGATATCATACTAACTTTTAAAAATTATAATTCACAAAAATAATCTGATAAAATAATTAGATTCCAAATAAATTCGACACCTTACTTCACGTTTTTAACAATTCGATATTAATCAAGTTTCATAATATTTAGTGAAATTTTATGAAAAAAATTCGAAACATACGATCGTATATTTCTTCTTATTTTAACTTTCATCCAAAAAAACAATAGAAATTTTTTTAATTTCAACTATTCATATTTTTTATCATTATATATCTCTATCGAATGAACTCGGTGTCTCGTGGTCAATCAATAATAAATTAAAATCTAAATGAGCTTTAACATTACAATCGATTTGAAAATTCTAAAGATTGATTTTAAAGTTTAATTTTTAGATTACTTGTTAATATTTGAAAAAATTTCAAGCTAGTTTCGAATAATTTTTAGGTAAATGTTCGAAAAACTCTTTTAGTATTTCGATTTTACAAGTAAATTTTGTGACTGAAAAATTTTTCAGGTGAAATTTGAATCTGTCACAAAATTCTAAAATTCATTCTAAAAATCTTTGACGTAAAAAATTTTGAGAGAGAATGGTCACAAATTATTTTCAAATTAATTTTATTTAATATTTTTTTTATCTGAAATCAAAATTTAAGAACAAAATATTAATTAAAATAAAAAAAGAATAACTTATATTCAAAAAATTTTATAATGATATAGAAACAAGCATGTGAAAGGACCCAGTGATATTTAAAATTCGGAATGCAATTTTTGCACTCCTTATAAATCAAATATTTTTTTATTTTAATAATTTAACGAACCCATCTTTAAAAGTTATTTTCTTTATTTTTATGTATTTCCTCATATGATAATTTTAACAGAAGAAACAAGTCGAGTGTAAGACAAATCTTTTAGTTTGAATTCAATAGGGATTAAGACGCAATTGTTGCAAATTAATAAAAATTCAAATTTTAACGTAATATTCTTGGCATGTAATAGGCAGAATTCACTGTTTAATGATTGTTTGATTAACTAATGATCAAAAGTGGACGAATCTTGGATTTCTCTAAATGTATTCAAAATATTGGTACTAAAGAAATATCTTTAGAATCCTAAAAAGACTATACTAAGTATTCATTGAAATAAAAATGGTGAATGAATTCTTCTCGGACAAATTTACTTTCTCATACAGCTTTTAGTTTCGAATATAATTGAAATCGAGATTGCGACCGATGTATATATTGTACATATACTTATTATCCAGTGTACATGTAATTACATTATGAAAAAAAAAATAAATTAACAATATGGTACAAATGATTTAAAAAAGAATTTTGCATTCATGTATTCACAATTTTTTTTAATTATTGCTTCTTAATTGAAAAATTGCCCAAAAATTATTTTTTTACAGCAACCAAAGTTGAAAATAAAAAATTAACTTTTAGATCATTGACTATAGACTTTTCTAATCAAATTCAGTTTTGAATCACGAAATTAGTTTAATCAACTCTAATTTTTTTATTTATTTAAATTATTATGAATATTAGCAATTCGAAATCAAAATTGACATTTATTTACTTACGTTTTAGACAAAATAGATTTACAATTATTAATAGCTATTTGAAAAAATTTTAATTTGTCTCTTTGGTTCGATAAATCAAATCTTCATACATATGATTAAAATAAAGCTATATTTTTTAAACTAAATATCTACAGCTCAAATATTATATTTTTATCAGATAAAATTTGAATGTAGTGTCAACAAAAAAAATCACGACTGATCATCCAAAATAAATTATTATTCAGACAAGATCAGATCGTGTAGCTAAAAAATATTTTCTTGAATACATATTTTTTTTTGAATTACATTATTATTTAGTATATATAATTATTATGAAACAATATTTTTATTCAAAATACCGGTACACAATTCAAGTGAGAATTTAAATCTATTTCAATATAATTTGCCTGAAATTTTGGTAAAATCTTTTTTGAATCTGAAAATTGATTAAAAATTGACAATCATTTGAATTTTATTAAATTTGAATTCAATTTTCAGATTCAAATTTTAATTTTTGAAAATTAAACTTAAATTAAATCAAACCAATTTCTCATAAAATTAATTTTAGGACATAAATTTTGATCTATTTTGATGAAATTGTTTGATATTTTTCTTCTTTTCTTTAAATTGAACACATTGAATGAGGTAAAAATTTTTTAATGAATTCAATTCACTTAGTAAATAAAAGTTGATCCATAGCATTTTCCATAAATAATGGAGAAAATTTAAATTTTCTCTAATAATAATTTCTCTAACAATAGAGTAATGTAAGTTATTGATTATAACTAGTTACGAAAAGCTAATAAACATTATTCCGTTTGAATTTGGCAAAGAAGAACAATTACATTACCTAGATTTGTAATCATTAATTTTCTTCAAAAAATCATTTCGTCTGTTTTTGTGAATGTAAACATATTCATATTTGAACTAATATGGCAATCGAAAATAAAATATTAAAACATTGTAGCATGCGTAATATAAAATACTAATTTATTTGTTATTCATTTAGTTGATTTTTTCGAAAATAAGAACTTGAAAAGAAAATTGAATATATTTTTACCTATCAAACTAGTTCGATAAAAAATAACTAATTCATTTTCACTTTTTGATTGGAAGCTAATTTAAATAAACCATAGTTAATAAAGTCAATCATAATGATCTTTTCTTATCTAAAAATAAAATAAAATTTTATCATCATTAAGATTAGTTATGCATTTACGGTCTATATATTTATTTGAAATCGATTGACAACTGACTGAGAACCTGAGTATTCAAAAAATAATTAAAAACATAATGGGGAATTTAAGACCTAACAGAAATGTTCTTAAAATTTGATTTTATTTTTTTCATCAAATACAATAAAAACAAAAATTCATTTAATCATCTAATAGAAAACGATGAAACAAATTTAAATACCTGAATATGTTTCGGGAATCAGCAATGCTGGTCCAGTTCGTTGAAAATGATCAGATGATTTATGGACTGCCGAATCGACGTCAAGTATGTGGGCGATTACTTGACGTGAAGAATAACTTTTATAGAGCAAAAATGGTTGATCTAGATCGAGCAATTTTTTCTTCGAACTCATATCAACTTGATCGTTTGATTTTTTATTCGATTCATTAATGGTACCATTTGTTATTTTTATTAGAGCATCCGTATTTGTTTTATTTAAATTTCTATCATTTATGATTTTTTTGTTACTGTTTTCAGGACTTAAATTTGATGAATACTGATTCTCGCTGCAATTAGAAGAGGCTGCTGATTGTACACCACTATCTGACGAAGCTAGTGTATTTGTGGCGAATCGATTTTTATACTCTTCTTCCTCCAAAATAAGTTCATCAGCAAATACTTCTTCAACTATTTCGTCCTCTTTGCACTCTTGGTCTAAAGTTAATTTAGAACTTTTTACATTTTTTATAGACTTGATTTGATGATTTGTTTGAAAATTTATCGCACTAGAAATGTTGCCGATCGGTGATTGAGTTTCTACTGAATTTACAGAAGTATTTTTTATCACCTGGTCTCGACGTTTCGGCGTTCGAATAACGCCATTGGTAAATGATGTAAAAATAGATTTTTGATGTTCTCGATTACATTTAGTTTTAAATAATTTCGTGTTTTCTAATAAATTTTGCGATGAATTAACTAATAATGAACGATTTCTATTGATTTGTCTAGCTCTCGTCTCATTCACTTGTTGCAAGTGGGCTTCATGTATACATACTAATTGTGGAAGTTGATATTTTGCGAGAAAATCCCTCGGAGAGAAAATCTTTTCTTCTTTCATTTTATAGATCCATTCAATAATTAATTGTTATTTCTGAATGAAGAAAAAACTTAGATTAATAAATTCAGAATATTTTTAAAAAAAATTTGCTTGTTGTGATGATTCAATTTATTAAATGAGCAAAAAATATAAATGTATGTCATAATCAACTATTTTGATTTTTTCATATTGAAAACAAACGTGATATAGCTACCAATAAAATACTTATTAAAAATATGAGTTATAAGGCTGCAGTTTATTAATTTTTTTTATTTAAAAGAAGTTATTTGATTGTTTGAAGAATTAGTGATGCGCATTATTATTTAAAGATTTATTGCAAATAAAGGGTTAAAGTCATATATCAAAATATAGAATTTGAGAATTCGTCGAAATTTGTGAACTTTGAATGATTCCGATTCATCTAATCAAAGCACATTTAAACTCTCTTGCCAATTCTATTATAAAGATAATGAATCTAACTTGAAAATAAATCCAAGTCACAAAAAGACAACCTTGAAATATTTTTGAAGGCCTGAATCTTCGAAATTGTTTCAAATAATTTCTAAGAAAAATTATCTAAAGATTGAACACATAATAGCTTTTTTGTTCTAAATTTTAACTTGAAAATTTTTGTGATATTTACTAATTACCTTTTAGACAATTTTAATCTGATTCAATGAAATAAAATGTTCCTATTATTATAATATGAATAAATGAATCAAATCTTAAAATTAATTGTAAATTTTTCAAGATATTCTTAAACTCAATCATTGAATTGAAAAATAATTTTTGAAAATAGTTTTTTCATAAAATACTATGTGATTCTAAGTTTTGTAATCGAAAAAAAAAATCTTCTCATTGCCGTTTTATTTTTTTATAATTATTGTAATTTATATTCGAAATCGATTATTTCAAAGCATTGATAATGAGGTACAAAAGACTGTCAATAATGATTTCACTTATTAGAAATATTTCGTATTGAGCCAAATATGCCTGAATTGAAAATTTTGAATCTTTAAAATTTTTCAACTAAATATTATCTTCATTATGTATACATTTGAATTATAAAGTAATCATAAAAAAAAATTCAAAATTAATCAATCAATAGATATGAACAAAAAAAAAATTTTTAATTTTAAAAATTTACGTCTTTTATAATTTACAATCATCATAAGCTCAATTTTTTCCTCGAAAATCAAGAGAAAAATAAAAGTCCAATAATCATAAGGATAATAAGCCACCTACTTGATTTTTTTGTTATGAAAAATTTGGAAGTGATAAATTAGAATTTCTTCTTTTTTTTTATGAAAATAAGCGTGGAAAATAAAAAGTATTTTTCTGGACTCATGATGATTACTCTACTCTTTGTGCATATTATTAGTTTCACAATCTAATAAATTCACAAAAGCCTAAAAAAATAATCTAAATTTTATCCTTAAAATCTTATAATTAGTGATGCAAATTTGAAAAAAAATTTGCACACTATTTAGATTTCGTCATTGATAATTAGCTAAGAATAGTTCTAAAAAGAATTATTTAAATTTTTATTGAAGAAAACAAAATTGAAAATATTCGATAAAGAAAAAATGAATGTTATTAGAGAAGTAACCTTTTATAAGGAAAATTACACCATTTTTGTCGGAAGATTTATTTTATTTACAAAAATCTTCACTAATTTTGTGATTTTACTTTTCAAACAATCGTTAACTAGACATATTTTAATATTTTGAATGGTTTATTTTAAAAGTACTTGCTTGTTCGAATCTATTAAAGTACATTAATTAAATTGAAAAGCTATTTCGATATTGAATTTACTTTTATCAACCGAAATATTATTTTTTGAATTGCTAATTCTGCTACATCTTTAATACCAGTACTTCTTGAAGAATTTTAGGGGATAAAATAATTATACTTAGTTTTTTTTAAATTTCTTGAACAAGATTCAACCTTGATTTATAATCTGAGAAGAAAATTTTTTTAAATTAATCAAAATAATCAAATTACTGATTAATTATTTGAATTTTTTTTTTAATTACATATTTACATTTGCTTTGTTCAATTTATGTTACATTCATTGTGCTGATTTAAAAATAATTTACGACATTCTAGTCAATATCTATAATTATTTGCAGAAGTCTTTAATCTTAAATCATTTATTTACCGATTTTTTTAAATAAATATTCTGATTCGTTCTGAAAGCTCAATATTCGTGATTTTTCATCCCTTTAATTAGAATTTATAAAAAGAAAAATTTTCTTTTCGAAACATAATGAATTGAAATAATCAAATAATTAGAAAATATTTATGTTAATTGGAATCGCTGACGAAATTTTTTTTTAAATGATCGAATTATTTATATTATTTTATTAAAATTTTGTGGGCTTATTATCTAGAAAAATAGATTCGGTAATCAATGTCAAATAAATTAGCAATTCATTTGGCGAAAATTTTTTATTTTCCTGAATATATGAACAATCAATAGAGCAATGACCATTTGGCCACAAGAAATTTTCACTCTTGTGTCTTTTTTTTCGCGTTTAATTATAAATACTATTTTCAATTGGTTGATCCTACTTAAACTCAAGACCATTCATTTTAACATAATTGATCAAATTTTAACAATAATCATTGAAGAAAATTTCTTTTTTTATATTCGTTTTTAGTGCTAAAATACAAAATTTTTATTGAAGATACCATTCAAATCACAAGCATGTCAAAAAACTAAAAAGTATATTCTAAAAAAATTAATCATCTGTTTAATTATTAACTAAAATTGAGTTAAATAAAGTAAATGAACTTTTTTAATTGAAGAATCCTTGACTTAAAATTGAGAAGCAAAAACTTTAATTGATTAGCACCTTTGTCTTTTGAAAATATAATTAATTATATTTTGTGCGTGTGATTGTGAAATTTATATTTATATTTTTTTTTACAAAAAAACTAAAATTTTATTTATCCGATTTTTTCAGGTAAAAAAAATGACTTGTATTTTATCAAGGAAACGAAACTTTGATGAATTTATCAACAAATTTTTATTTTTATTAATAAAACTTACGTGCCTTAACAAAGTCTGATAAGCCTTTATTTAAAAATATATGGTGTGTTTATATACTTTTAACTGTAAATATCTAAAAATATTAATTATTGAATTATCTATATTTATAAATGTATTTGGAATTGGAAATTATACTACATGGTTTTTTTCCAAGGTGTGTAATCAATATTATAACGTGAATGTATATTTTTATAAAAAGTCAAAACCTACTTTTATAGGTAATATATTTTGTATACATTTTTAATAATAATCATTGAAAAAATATATATGCTTATTTTAAAATTTCTTAAAATTCGATACCAGATTTTGTATGCAAAATAAGATAAAGCACTAAAATGAATTTTATTTGAAAATTTTTTTCATTTTATAGAAAAATAAGTTTCAAGTTAAAAAACATTTTTTTTGAACATTTTCTTGTAGAGGGGCAATAAAGTGTAAAAAAAAGCGATTTAAGTAAATTTTCACACCATTGTGTAATCTTGATAAAATTGAAATTGAATAGAATTAAAAAAAAAGTAAATTTTTATTGTGTATCACTCAAATTTTACTTTCTCCTTTTTTTGAATGATAAGTCGTTTATTCAAGAATAACTATGCTCTCAATTTTTTATTCTAAGAATCGATTTTCAAAAAATTTATGTATAAAATTTCATCGTTTTTAGGCTTGATTTTTTTTATTAAAATTAATTTTTATTCAATATGAAAAATTTCGCAACTTAATTTTTTTTTTCGAATTTAGTTCAAAAATCTACATTATCTTGAAAATTTTAAATAATTCAAGATTTGAGCTCACAAAAAAATTTAATTTTATTATCAGCCCTATGAATGCGATATGAATTAAAAAAATTTTCTTAAAACCACAACCATAAACTTTATTCTCATGACACTTATGTATAAAATCGGAAATATTTTATGCCAATTATTTATTTTTAAATAATTTCAATGGTTTATTTTATCTTATAATATGGATCTAATACTTAATAATTCTTAAAAAAATTTTACAAAAATTTTATTGAAAATACCTGAGAAATAATTAATAAAATTTTTTCTATTTTTAGAATCTTGATGTTTTTAAATATAATTGAATTAGTGTGTATTATCAAATAGTAAAATCATAAATTATATCATTTAGAATTCATAAAATTGTAAAATAATACATATAATCACAAATGACTTTCACAAAATATGTTTTTTCAAAAACTTATAAGTTAAAATATCTTTGCATCCTTTTGGAATAAATAAAAATGATGGCTAAAAAAATTGTAGCAAAGCATTGGATATATATTTTATTTTAAAAATATTTGCATAATATTTATTTTTTATTGTTTTAAATGATCTGTCTTATATTGTAGGGTTTTAAATTTATGAATTTTTAAATTTTCAATGTGAAGATATACACAGCTAGTTAAGCTTGAAAATTTTACACAATTTGTTTCAAATTGCAAAAAAAATATATATGATTTTGCTCTTTTATTTTCTACCTAGCAATAAGAAAATCAGTTTTAAGAAAAATAAAATTTGACGCATTTTTTATTAAGTACTATTTTTCAATAGAAACTTTTTACATCATTTAACATTTGCAGAAAATAAAAATTTTACTTGAAAATATTCTATCTATTGTTAAGATTTAAGTGAAAGTAAAATTTTTTTTTATCATCATCTAATTATAATCTCATCATATTAGCTATTACTTTTTAAACGCTAGTGACGTATTGATCATATTTTTAACATCATAAGCCTTTTTCAAAAAAATTCAAATTTGAAATCTTATAGATTATATTAAAACTTTATTATTCTGATTTATGGGCTCATTTTAGTATAAAGCCGGAAATTCAGAACTTGATTATTCAACGATTTTGGCTGAAAATTATTTTATTTATTATTAGTAATAGAAGCATTCAAAAATTCTTTTGTAATTTTTTTGGAATATGTTAAAACTTATGGATAATTTGTGAGATGACATGAAAATAGGTAAGTATTTAAAAAATTAAAATTTAAGCAAACGCTCAAAAGTTAAAATACTCAAAATTGATTCTCATCATTTTTCTTTATAAAAGTACATTTCATTTACGATTTAAACATAATGGTATGATTTTGATCAATTCGTTCTAGAGGCATCGTCACTAATCTTGGTATTGTTAAATCTCAAAATTTAAAGGTCGAAATGTATTGAAATGATGTCAGAGCGAGTTATTTTGTAGCTTATTTCGAAGTATTTGAAATAAATCAAAGTTTGATTGCATCTTGTATAATAAAACTTTTATATACAAATTTTCAATAGATTATTTCTGCTTTGAAAATAAACATCAATATTTTTTAAATCAGGTTTCAAATGTTCCTTTGAAAAAAAGATGGGTTCTAAAAACCTTGAGGTTACATCAAAAAGGATAAAAAACAGCTTATCTTAGTAACTACCCAATAGTCTCATATTGTCTGCATTATACAAATTAGTTTGCAATCACTTTTGCCTTAAAGATTCAAAACAAATTTCTAAATAATTTTTATTTATACAAATTATGATAACTACTCAATTTAAATAATTATTACTTGTATTTAATAATTAATTATTAAGAAGTAACTTCTAAATAAAGTAGTACCGTGTAAATAAGCAATCAAAATATAATTCATTAAATTGGATTAATAATTGAATTTGTCATAAGAAATTTTTCTTTTATAATTGAGAAAAAAATAAAGAACGATATTGAGTAAAATGGTAAATTAGTTTCGAACTTAATTTATTTCACAATGAATATTGGCTTTTTGAATTATTTTTAGAATAAAATGAAAAAAAATCATAATTATAATGATTCAAAGCAACAAGTTGATTAACTTTTTTATGATTGTTTTCATACAAATTAATAGAATTTGCCAAAATTATCAGAAGAGTAGTCCAAAAAAATAAATTTGAATTTAAATAGAAAATAAGGCTATATTCATGTATTAGAGATAAGAATTAATCTTCACACTTTTTTTTATTCGCAAGTACTAATTAGTTCAATCAATTAGAAGAAAAAAATAATTTTTTATTTGAGATTTTCAAAGATTGAATTCGGTAGCGCCTTGTACGCATCAGTAGCCAGGTAAAAAATATCTGACTAATCATTATAAATAAAAATGATCAGCTAAAGTTAAGTACAATATATTAAATTATATATTTTTTTTTAAATTTTTGGTCTTATTATTCTTGACATCTTATAAATCAGTTTGATATATGTTATATATAAATCTCAATTTTTTTATTATAATAGTAAATTTTCATTTGATCGATTAAAAAATAATTGAAATTATTTTATTATTATTATTATTATTATTATATTCATCAATTCGATATCAATTTGTTAAATTTTACTTGTGATTTTTATTTTTATCTTCTTTAGAAATAAAAAAAAAATGTCATTAATTTGATAAGGTTTAGAATGAAAGATTTCAATAAGCATGGTTGTACAGAATTTTATCATTCTTTAGACAATCGATTGAATTTCAATGTAAAACTTTCATCTCGAAATTATATCATGAGTAAATTTCTGATAAAAATTATTATGCAATCAATGAGTAGGAAGATTACAAGTGCTCAATTCTCAAAATTTTTAGATTTCGTGCTAAAACAAATTTTGTGAAAAAAAAATTTGATATTGAGTATTTAAAAAAATTATATGTGATACAAAATAGATGAAATTTATAGGGTTTTTTTTTAACAAATTTAAAAAAATGCAAGAAGAAATATCTTTTATCTAAAAAATTACATTTTAAGTTAGTTTCGAATAATTGAGAAATATTGAATATTTTTATCTGAAATTATCTAATAGATTTTATTGCTTTTAACTATCGAGCAAAATAAAATCACGGAAAAAAATCTTTCAATTTTATATTTAAATAAAAAAATTTAAAAACTAAATTTTTAGTTCAAAAACTTGTCATCATTAGTACCTGTTCATTGCTAGATGATTAAGCAATTGTATGACGATCAATAAATGCTTGTTACCATTAGAAGGCAAAAAAGTTTATATATCTCAAAAGGATCAATAGTAAAAAGTAAAAATTGATATATATGCTATATTTTCCGCCAGTTTAATCAGTAGATCTGTGTTTGCAATATTATTCATCGTCATTTCATTTTAAGTCTTTATATTTAATTTTTTACGAAAATTTCAGTTTAAAATAAAAAATTAATTTTCAAATCTAAAACTAATCACCCGAAAATAATCTGATTATATTGGGTGCATGATTTTTTATGATATAATGCCTATTATATAATAATTATATTATTATTTCAAATTCAAATAAATAAGTTAGTATGCTTGGAAAACAGTTAATAGTCAATTATAGATCTTGATCATAAAAATAACTTAATATTCAGCGATAAAACATCTTGCAAATCGAGTTAAGTATTACTGAAATCTACTCATCAATACAGAATAAAATTAGGTATATTTCTAATAATAGAATATGCGATTAAATTTTTAAATTTTTTTCTCAAAAGGAAAAATTAGAGCTAATTTAATCTATTTACTGTTAAATCAATTATTAGAAAATTATGATAATTACCAAAAATTGTAAACAAATTGGAATTAACAATCAAGTTTAAATAATTTACATTAATTATTAATTGGTTTTACTTTAGGTCTTATATGGTAACGAGTCAATCCACCTAAACAATTCGAATTTGAATTAATAATTTTAGTTATCTAATTGATAAAGGGATTGAAATTTCTACTCATTTTATAAAAAGTAAATAAAAGCAAATCTAGATCTATAAACTCAAATGTAATAAGATATCAAATTGATCCTTTGGAATACAAAGTTTAAAATTCTTCATTATGATTATCGATTTTAGTAAAAATAAAAAATTTTATTGAAAACAAAGTGCATATTCATCGCTATTAATTTAATCATATTAACTAAATAGATTTATAATCGTAATATATATATCTATTACTTGTAAGAAAAATTTTAACATTTAATTATTTTTTTATTTTATTTTTTTATTTTATTATAATTAATGGGATTCTAAGTTTTTTTTTTAAATTTCAGATAATCTATTTTGACTTATTTCAAATTTATGATTCTAAAAATTTAATATTAATTGCTTTTTTTTTTGGATCTAGAATTCAAGGGTTATATGCAAATGTAATCATTTTTAGAGTTTTTTTTAAAATTCTATTTTGTAAGGTTCAACATATATTCAGTCAATTAAATGTACTTGAATTAAAAATTCGATTAAAAAAAATCTTATGATCTACTCAACTGACATTTTTTAAGCTTTCTATCTGAATAGCGATTCGTTAGGCCTGAATTTGAGTTTACAAAATAATCTAAAAATTAAAAAATTTTACATGATTTTTAAACAATTAATCTTGTTCATAAACTGATAGAGTTATAAATTTATATTAAATAATACACTTTATTCAACATGAGAATTTATATAGCTATAAATGATAAATGCATGTTAGAAAGCATATGTCTATTCAATTGTGTTCGTACTGTAAAAATTTTTTGCACACTAAAGCTTTAAGTTATAAAGGCTTGATCTTAATTCGTTTTAGAATTCATATTTTAGAAATTTTCGTCTATTAATTTTTACATGTTCTGGTCAGCATTTTGGTAAATGATTGTTTCAAAATAAAAAAATATATTCTAAAATGATGGGAGCATTTTAAGAAAAGATAAAGTTCCCTAAAACAATTGAAGCTGAAAAATTATTTTTTTAAAAAAAAACAGGAAATTTTTGTGTAACCTTCACACTTCATTTAAAATATCTATCAAAAGGAAATATTGAATTGGTGAGCAAGATACATTCTAAAATCATTGAACTATAGCTAAGTGTGTTCGCCAATAATAAAAGTAATAATAGTTATGTTTTTAAAATTCCAGCCAACTACTTTTTCGTTTTATTTACAATTTAAAACATTCAATTATGTTTAATTGTTTAATCAACAATAATAGGTAAAGACGTCTGCATTATCACAAGATCTAGATTTTTTAATTGCATTGAACTGATCGAAAATTCATTATTTCCTTGAGGCTATCTGATCTTCAATCAACTAAAAAGACTAGAATTACCCAGAGTATAGCCTACAAAATCAAATTTACAAATGATTCAATTCATTTAAAATAGTTGAATCGAAATTTTTTGCTAATTCGTTGCAATTCATAATTAAATAAATTTTATTCAGTTAATTAATTTAATCAAATGTGAAGTGATTTTGAATCATTAAATGTTTATTACGAGCTAAAAACTTTCAAATTATTTTATCACTTAGTTCGTAAATCTTGAATCGCAAAGTAGTTCTTCGAAAGACTTTTTAATCAGAGAAATCATTTCAACAAAAATTTCAAATTGGTTTCGGAAAAGATTTTAAATAAAATTGAAAAAAATAGCTGTAAATAAGATACAAAACTTTTAATACAATCGAAATTTAAAATCTTAAAAAAAAAGTTTACTCCGAAACAGAAGTTTTAGATTTGTAATTATCTATTTTATTTATCTCTGTTTCGTAAAAATCAAAACAACTTAAAATTTTAATCATATTTAATATTTATTATCGCGATAATTTTCACAAATCTAGCTTATTATGCAATCGAAACTTAACTAATCTTTTACATTTTTTTATATTGATTAAATAGCTAATGCCAATAAATTTCCCAAAAATACTGAAAAATTCGTATATGCATTAAAAAAAAATTGATGAAAACATGATTATTCTGATCTAAAGATTTGATATTTTTCGTGAAGAAATTCGATTAAACTTATGATAAAAATATATTTAAAAAATTCAGACCAGTACATGATCCTTATGCTTACGAAGTTAACATAACAAAATACTAAATTATAAGTAAGTAAAATACAAATTTATGGAATAGAAATCAAAAATTTTCATCATTAAGAAGTGTTTACTTTCGTTCACAAAAAATATGACACGTTTACATAATATTTAATTAATTATTTATTTAACCTATTACAATTTTCAAAATATTAATAATTATAAATATCGATAAAAAATTGTCTATGCCATTAGAGAAAACAGAATAAGGTAATTAAGGAGTGATTAATATTAAGCAATTGTTTTATAAATAAAAATTTTTTTTTTTTTAAATGGAAATGTAACCGATCTAGTGATCAATATCACATAATAAATAATAATATAATGAAATTATTTATATGCCATATTTTCGAAATTACGAATATTAATACACGTCAAATATGTTAACATCAGCACTTAAAATAAATATTTGCATGAGATATCATAATTTTAAATTGATATCGATAAAAAAAGAAACTATTGACATTTCTTATAATAACTTTTATAATTTTTTATAAAAAAAATCATTATAAAAATTTTAATTAATAGTTTGGTATCTGAAAATTGAATAATCAGCAAAAGTATCACAAAAACTTATATTGAAATTATCACTTCGCGGTGGAAAAATTAAAAAATATAATTATACCTACATATCAGTGATCATTGATGATGATTCCAAAATAAAAATAGCTAATTTGATTTAGGATATAATTTTATAAAATAAAATTAGAAAAAATAAATACTAGTTCGCTATTGATTGACTTGTTGAGTATGGTTCTATTGTATTATTGAAACCAAGTTTATTGTAAACCAGGTAAAAAGAAATTTGTAATTGATTGATATTATGAAATAAATAAAATAGTATAAAATATCGAAAGCAAAAATACAAATCAATGATCCTTAAACAGAATTGATTAACACATTTGAATCAAATTTTCTCCACTTTCGAAAGATATAAGTCATGCACAATTGGTATCAAGCAACACAATTTATTGAAAATTTACAAATCTGAATTAATCGGTTTAACCTACAACTTTATCTGAGAAGACATTTTTTTTCTTATGAAAGTGAAAAATTTTTAATTTTTAAATTTTTGAAATACTATGCATTAAAACTTTCTGTTTTGTTGTACTGGATACGCAACACTATTTGTTGAGTTCATAAAAAATGGTCCCGTTTATTTAATAGAAATTTAATAAAAAGTTTGGTCAAAATTATTTAATGATGATTGTTCATTTATTTGTTAAACTTCTTTTACCATAATTTATAAATATCGTGATTATAAATCAGATTGTGGTTGAAAAATATAAAAAGATAAATCAAAATTAAAGAGTTTTTTTCTAAAAAATATATAAAAAAATATGAAAATAAAAGCAGTGAAGCATTTGACAAAGTATTAGCATAAAATATTAAATTCGAGTTTACCACAAATACTTGATTTAAATAAATTAAATGAGGATG
>BLXL01010522.1:0-17526 GCA_023170135.1 Acarapis woodi
AAAATTTTTTATTTCTTGTCTCAATCTGAAATCCATTTTTACAAACGCATTTTGATTTTTTACAAATTGAACTCAAATCATTCATTTGGCATTCACTATTCAATTCGCAAGTTTCATCTAATTTTTTTACTTTTAAGCAATGGCCCATAAATAAATTTTTTTGTTTGACAAATAGGTCACCAATGTTTGAATTATTGTTCTCAATTAAAAATAAATTAAATTGTTTATTAAAATGCTTATTCTTGTTAGAATAGGACAAATAATAATTGTAAAAATATCCTAATTTACAACGACATTTTCCACGATACTCTTTCAAACTCGTATGGTTGTATAAAATTAACATTTGTTTGATAAGTAGTTCTTGATTAATAAACGAGTAATTATTAGATTTCTTAATAGTTTTTTCAAGACTTTCATTAAATGACAAAACATTCGGATCAAAATTTAAGTAGTTTTGAAATTTTTTTTTATTCAAGCAAACCTCATGTTTTCCACCACATTGTTCATCAATCAAACAAGCTTCATTGTAATTAACTTTATTTAAGCACATGTATTTGATGGGCCAATTGGGTTTCAAGTTTATAGTCTCATTGTAGAGATCATTACAATAACAAGCATTCTTATTGCACTCATATCGCTCACAACCTTCAACTTGATTGTTTATTAGACTACACATTGATTTAAATAGATTTTTACTATTTATTGTTTCTCTACTTTGTGATAATGTCTGATTATTAGTTTCAGGATCTCTCCAAATAGGTTGATTAGTTATATTGAAATTAATTTGATCAGATGTTGATAAGTTTTTCGTATCATTTGAGGTAGTGTGAGTATTGTTTAAAATGGTTTGATTTAAATTATTAAAGCTTTTAGAATTGTTTAAAATATTTGAAATGATGAATTTAGTTTTATTATTTTTATGAAATTGATTAAGGTGTCGATTAGTTAATTGATCACCATCAAATACGTTTAAATAATTTTTAAATCCTTTTGATACTTTATATTTATCAATATTAGCACTATCTGTGATTTCATTAAATGTTTCATTTTTAGTTTCTGCAAAACCTAAAATGCTATTTGCACTTGGTATTTGATTAATTAAAAGAGTACTAATAACTAAAAGCGAGGCATAAGATATTATAATTAAATTCAAATTAATCATTTTCATTACAATCATCTATTTTTAAACTGAAGTAGTGAATAAATCAAAGCATAGTGAGAACAATTTTTTTTCAGACAAATTATTTATCTATTTATAATTAAAAAATTTATATATATTTACTTTTAACAATATTTACATTGATTCGATTAAAATTTGCTACTCAAAACACATTATAAAGTACAATGCAAATAGAAAAATTTTTAAATTTGTAGAAAAATCAATTTAGTATAGTTTATTTGAAATTGATTCAACTTTGAGAACACTATTGTACAAATATCAACCAAGAAATTTTTTTCATAAAACCTGTTGATTAAATAAACAATTTTAAAAAATTCAGATAAGTAATTAAGGCGAGCGGTCGATATGAGAATTTTTGAGAAAATTTTACAAATTTATTTTCCAGATAATCAGAAAATTACAGTTGAACAAAAATTTCATGAATTTTACGTTTTATTTATCATTCGAAAGCGCTTGTTAAACACTTATCTGTATTATTTGACCACATATTCATAAGCGATTTTATTCAATAGCAATGAAATGAAATTTTTAAAAATTATTTTTTATAAAAAAAGTTTAAGGTAGATAAATTTTCGTTTTACTTTTTCAAATTAAAATAGTTGTAGTAGAAATTAAAAAAAAAACAGCTATCTCTGAACAGACTAGATGTAACTGAAATTTTTCACAGTCGATGAGCAGAAGTATGATAAAAAATTTAAAAAGTTCTTCGAATTACAAAATATTATAAATTTCAGCAATGTATTGATTCTAAGCTGTAAAAATTAGTCTTTCAAAGATATAACTGAAAATTTTAAATTTTCAAATTTTATATAAAATTATTTTTTTGCCTCGCTGGATAATCAATTTTATTATTTACAACCCAGTTGGCCATGTGTACTTAATATTATGACACCACAATTTTAATGATAAAGAACATTTTAATTTAGAAACTTCAAAAGTTAAAATAAGCTTTTTATTAATTTCAGGCAATCTTAAGATGACCATGATGATTTTTTAAAATTTTTTTAATCATATTTAGAAAATAATGAATAATTGATATAGTATAAATACAATATAATCAAATTTCACTTTTCACATTAAAGATCACTTACATATCTGAATGATCAAATAAAGTTTATGTATTAAACTGATTTTTAGTTTCAACTATCAAGAATTTTGATTCCAAACGCCGAAATAAAAAAAATTATTTCTCTGATTTAAAAAAAAGTAGATAATAAATGTCAATTATGAATATAAAAAAAAAAGATGAAAACTTTAGTTATAAAATTTCCTTTTTGATTAGTTGTTAAATAGATTTATTTGATAAAAAAATTTTCGTGAAAAAATGATGTATTAAATTGTATTTGTGATTTCGATCTTATGAATCTGTTTGAATGAAAAAATAATTAATTTCTTAAAAAAAAGATAATAATCTTGGATTCTTTTGAGATCCAAAAAAAAAAAAAATAAAATTAAAGTTTGATAGAAATTCGACATGACGTATTTTGATAACTCACGACAAATAGGTTTTTTGATTATCAGAATAATTTTTTTTTAATATTTTTGAAGTAAGTATGCAAAATATATTTTCGTAATCAAATTTTCTGAATTTACAATTGATGAATCAAAATTTAAAAGATAAATAAAAAAAATTTTTTTTTTTTTTGAAAATTCAGTTTGGGTGTAAATTAACTATTTAAATACATTTAAAAATGAAATATTTCACTTCAATATATATTTTATATACGTCTTATAGCAATAGCTAAAAATGCAAGGCTAATAATTTATACGCTTGTACGATAGCGAAAAAAATGACAATATTGTGACAAAAAATGTATTGAAATATCAAGGAAACTTATTCAATAAGCTCAAAATTTATAAACAAATAGGCTTGATTTACTCGTAACAGATTTTAAAGTCGAAAATTACTGATTTAAGAAAATTGCGCATAATGTCACTTTGAAATCGGGCTATTTCAAATTTAAAACAAGATAATGTAACTATATATAAGATAAGAATTCTTCTTTTGAAATAATCATTTTAAAAAAAGCACTTAAGTATAGTCGAATTCAAACTTTCGCATCTTTATTTAGGATATCAAGCTCGATTTTTTTTATTTAAATTTTGAAATAAGCAAAAAAAAAAGAATTTTTTTTATTCCTATAATTTACATGAATTTTTCAAATACTTAAAATTGATATATTTTTTTTCAAAGCAAGTATTCGCATGAAAATTTGTGGTAAGTACATTGCTGAATGAGAAATAGAAAATGAAAAACTTTTTAAGCAATTGACTCTATCTGCATCTATACAGAAAAAAATCTATACATATTTAATGGGACTAATCATTTGAATTTATTTGTCCTTTTTCTTTTTCCAAGTAAGAGAATTTAATTTAAAATCATAATCACACACACACCTGAGCGAATTTATTACAAAAGCATCAAATAATTTGAATTCATTTGAATTTATGTACACATTTGGGTTTTGAAAATTTATCTAAAAAATTTCTTTTAACTAATTTCTAATATTAAAAAGTTTACAGGACAGAAAATATTTTAAATTATAGCGAATCTTTTCTATTTGTTTTGATACATTATTATCTTATGTATTCTTTGGGAAATTTCATTTGCTGATTCAAATTTTAAATTTTCATCCGGAAATTTTAATTAAATCATTAGATAAATTTAAACTATAAAGTTGAGGATCCTTTCTTTTAGATTATGATAGCTTTTAGTTTTGCTTTACGAAGTCCAAACAAAACATGAATCAGATTTATTGATTTGAATTTTTTTCATTGAACTTAATTTTAAATTTAATTTGAGATTGAAATTCAAAAATTGAAATTTCAAAGAAATAAAAATTAAAAAAAATGATTTATTGGATAATTTTAATTGATAAGGCTAGAACAGTACAAATTTTGTCGTATGTTTTTCAATATCTGCTGAAATTTCATGTTTGTAACACACTTTATACTATTTATACTATCTAAAAAGAATTTTAATATCTTAATCTTTTTAAGAAAAAATTAATTAGATAAATTAATTTTAATAGGAGAATTAAATTGATATTTTGTTTTTTTTTTCTAGAAACTGATTAATTCAATAAGAAAAAATTAATGAAGGCTTGATGATTGTCTAAAAAATTCTACTTTTTGATAATTAGAAAATGCGAGGAAATGAATTAATTGCTGAAAATAATTGTTTTTTTCATATGGATCGTATGTGTTCGAACGAAAATTGACGATTCAAAATCTAAGAATCATAGAGTGTAGCAAACAAGTGACAAATTAGAAATATACCGTGAAAACACATGCTTCAAGTATTTTTTGTATGAAAAACTATTATATTAAAAGATTGTTCGAAAATTTTTGTATCGAACATACCTGCACATACATCAATCTGTAATAAACTAGTCGGTAATTTTTTTTTCACTATTCAATAAAAATTTAATAGAAATAAAATCTTTTTATATCACTTTATAAGCAAATATATTTTATATCCATTTAGTGACGATTTATATCTATTAAATTAAACGAATGAATAGCTTTACGGATTGATAACAATAATATTTTTGTTTAAATTCTTAGAGCCTATTTTTTAAATTGAATAATTTGAAATCGAAGGGAACAGATTTATTTTTACAAGCATTTAAAAGACCTAATTTTTAACATATTTCCAGAAATGATTATGTATAAATAATATACATTGAATATCATTTTGACAAACAAAAGCAAAAAAAATTTTTTCTAAAATTCAATTTCTTAAATCATCTACAAAAATGGGAATATAAAATGGCAAAAATGAATGATTTGAAAGGATTTTTCAACCATCAATGATTTATAGTTTATCAATTTATCAAAATATTAGTCTTTTATTTTAATACACATTAAAATCCTAAATTATGAACATTAAGTTTAAGCATAACTTTTTTTATTTCTATAAAATCAATATTACTTGAAATCTCCAAAGATGAAAAAAAATTCCTAAATTAGATTCTATAATTTATTGTCTGCCAGATACTATTTTCCAATGTTTTGATCAGCAGATTTTGAAATAATCTTAAAAAAATCTTATTCGAGCAATATAATTTGATGAATTTAATTTATATATCGATAATAAAATTTTGCATCATTTTGAAAATAATCATTACATGTTTTTTAAAAATATTTATAAAAAAAATTCTTGAAATTTTTGAATGACATTTTCGAAATTTTTCTTCTTAATGAAATTTTTTTTTATCGCCAAGAAACAAAATTAGATTTATTTTTTTAAATTTAAATTTTTAAGTCGAAATTTTCTAAAATAAAATCTTGAAACTAGTGGTACTAATTTACAAATATAAACTGTCCATAAATATGAAAAATTAAAGATAACGAAAAAATGATGGCCGATAAAAAAATTTCATGTCTAATATAATTTTTATTCGAAACAAAACTGGGAATTTGACTCAAAATTTTACAAAAATTTGAATTATTGAATAGATATAATTTTAGTCAATGATATTATAAATTTTCGAATTTTTTTGATATTTAGTAGTTTTTTTTAATGAATTAAGATTTTCATTTCAAATGAAAGTTTTGTTTATATTTTCAATCAAAAATAAATACCCTTCATTCACGACCTTAAAAATCAAACAAAAATTAAAAATTATAGGCAAAAAATTTTTAATGAGTTAAATAAATTTCGACAATAGTATTTCTATAAACAAACCTTGTAAAATTCATTCGCACTCTCACAAAATTTAAATTTTTATGCCTTTTAATTATAAAATAATGCTTTCGCCTTGTAAAAAAATAAGAAAATAAAAAATATACAAATTCAATTTAAGATGTCTAAAAAAAAATTTTAAACATTTCAAAATAGTGTAAATGAATTAAAATTTTTTTCATACAAAATTGGCAACTTCGAAAATATCTGAATAAAAATTGAACAAAAAAAATTGAATTTAGATTTTTGATAAAGTAAATTAATTTTATCATATTAGGTAAATAATAAGATTTTTTATGAAAAATATTTATATATGTGAAAGCCATAAAGATTGAGAAAATAAAGCTCTGTTTCAATAATTTTTTCGAATAAATATTTGATATTCAATTTTCTAACGGTAAATTTAATCAGAAATTATCTTCTTAATAAATTAATAAATTTCATTTGAGAATGAAAAATCAAAACGATAAATATATTTATCGTATAAATTTTATATGATTAGATGAATAATATGATCAAATTACAATTAAAATTCCATTTTTCATTTAAATATGTTGATCATCTCTAAAAGATATATCGATAAATTTCATTTCAAATTAAAAATTTTATAATGAATATACTTAATGATTTCTATAATGATAGAAGTGCTTGATAAAGTATAAGCAATTATTTCATAGAATTTTCATATAATTGTTAATAATTTGCCAGATTAAATTTATAAATCAAGAAAATTAATCATATTAATGTACTGCGAAATTTCAATTATGATAAAACCATTCAAATGTCTTTTTAATCAAGGAAAATTATATAATTTGAGAAGAATTTAAGAAAAAAAGATTAATAAGTGATCACAAATAAATTATCATTTGATTACTATCAGTTGCAAGATACTTATCAAATTAATTAGAGTGATATTAAAAATTCGATAAATCATGTCGTGAATAAAAACGAATTAATTTATGTTTTAGTACTCCGAAACAGAAATTCTGCATATTTTATAAAATTGATATTGAATTATTAGATAAAGAAAATAAAACATACCTGGTCAAAGGAAATTTTTTAAAACTAAGGTGGCAAATTATGGATAATTTCAAAAATCCACTTGATTTTCTTAAAAATTTTGAATCCATATGAAAAATTATCAGATTGTTTGACAAAAATACTATAAAACTTGTCAAATTATTTCAAATTATAACAATTTATTTTTAATAATTATTATGAAATTGATTAAAAGATGATAATTAAAAAATATGAAAAAAAAAGATCATAGCATAAATAAGAAAATAATAAAGGAGCATCAAAAATAAAGAAAAAAAAGATAAAAAATCTGAGAAATCTAATAAAATACAAATTCTAAATCAATTTCAATCAAATGATTAATTTCCTAAGTTTTATAAAACTTTTTCTGCAAAATTTTGAAAAGAGTGAAGCGAAAAAAAAATCTAAATGTTGGAATTTAATTTTTAAAGTAAAAAATTATAAACTTTAAAATTGTAAACAAACCGTTTCCAATAGCAGAAACAGTTTTTAGGAACCATTTTAATGTGAAAATTTATCGAAATATAATTCAGGTGAGGTCAAAAGTGTAGTAAAGTTAGAAAAATGCCTTTCAAAGAATCAAAAGTATACTCGATTTTAACTAGATAAATGCTATATGTAGTCTAATAAAATTTTTAGTAAACTTGATTTAAAAGGCAAAATTATATTAAATTCATATATAATAAAAAAATATTTCTTTATAAGTAGATGGTAGTAGTTTTGATAAAAATTTTATCTTCAAAATCGAGGTCGCTAACTACGATTACCATTAAGAAAAAAGTAAACATCAGTATGCATGTACATTATATATAATTCATTTTTAATAAAATCTCAAATGAATATAACGAAATAAACAGTAAGAAAAAAATATCTTCTTATTAGTATATTGAAATTGATTGTTTTTTTTTTTTTTTTAATTTTGATTCTCATTAAAAATTTAATAAAAAAAAAAAAAACAAAATTAAAATTACGACCAAAAGCAAATAGATTTTTTTACTCCGCTTCCTTAAGAAATTTTTTCTTGATAATGCATCTGATTGGATTTAAGTTTTTATTGTATTCTTATTCAAAGCAAACATATGACATTATATTTTCGATAAAATAGATAAAACAATAAGATTTTTTACTCTCAGAAATATTTTTATTCTTCTTTAAATCATTTTTTTTACACAAGTATTTACATTTAAAATGTTAAAAAAATCATTTATATTTATTGTAATCTTGATAAATATCTAAAGCATTTGCAAACACCCCAATTCACAATTAGATTTTATTGAATAATTTTCAATTTTATGAATAAATTATATGTTTTTGAGATATTTGATTGAAAAAAATTTTTGAAAAAAATTTCATTCAAATGGATTATTAGAAATCCTATTCGATTTATTTAATCGAAAAAAATGGCTAAATTATGAAATTTCAAGATTGCAAAAACCTTTTAAAAATTGAAAATTTTACATTTGTCTTTTAGATATACGAATGATTCATGAAATAATAATTGTTGTTAAAATAATTTTGATAAGATATCAGGTGAATTCAATTAAAAATTCTAGAAATTATTTTTATCAAAAATGAATGATTAAGCATTTGCCAATATGTATCTCTATATAATAATTTATATTACGTAGAACTATGTTCATTTAGCTATTTTCGACTTGTTGCATTAAATATCTATTTATCTTACTTAATTTTTTACACTTAATATGTAGCAGTATGGCTAACAAAGTGAACTTTTTATATATAGTTAATTATCCATATTTTTTCCTTTAACTATTAATCGATGCAAAGTTACGACTTAGTCATCTCAATTCATTTTTTGTTGAATCATGAAAAATTTTCGTAACTCATAGACTTTTTCTCAAATAAAGTTAAGATTAAGCAGATGATTATTATATTTATCAAACATATATTCAATTTCAGGTGTAATAAGAATAAGCGCAAAAAAATTCTTTATAGTTACCTTCGCATTTTTCAAACCTATTATTGAAATAAATCCAACAAATTGATCTAGATTATTAGTGGTAATCGTCATCATATTTTCTTTTCCGAATAGTTTATTTTTAAATTATTATTCCATTTCATCTATTTATTAGTTTATTAATTTTCTGATATTCTGTCACCAGTATCATTTTTTTCCCCATTTTTTAGTGATAAATAGTTCTTATTTTTGTATTATATTATATAGTAAACATTTTTTTAGAATCAATCAAAATTATGATTTATTTATGTATTTTTTTTTTTGATAAATTTTTTTATTTTCAAATTGATTATTTTGGAAATTTGCACCTAATTATATAAATAATTTGAAATTAAAATTTTTTAGCGAGTGACAGAATACAATCTGATAATTCAAGATAAAATTCAAGTGTTTGATTGCAGAATTTTTCAATTTTGCTATCTGTGGCCTAAGAACTATTTTCATCCAAAATTCGTCATTTTAATTGTTTAGCGATTAAAAGTATTGAATTAAAAATTTTTTCATTCTTATCATTTAAGATTAACTCGAATCATTTTTGACAAATATTTAATTGATTTGAGACCTTCTAATTTCCAATTCGAAACAATGTGGTCTACGACTCTGTGAATTTTCTTCCGTGTAATATTTCATTGAAATTTATTTATAAATCCTCTTTTGTTTATCTAAATTAAATTTTTCTCGAACACCGTGATGTGAAAATAATTGAATGTTATGATTAGGTAAGTTGATAAAAAATATTGTGCTCGAAAATCGTATGCAAAAGAATTCGATCGCATATTCAAATAATATAAAAAATTAAATAAAAAAAATTTTAAAATAATCAAAAAATGTATTTTTAAGTCAAATCTTGAGTATGAATGGTAATAAAATACAAATTTTAACAATAGAAAAAAATAGATGAATTTTGTGCTAATGTAATTTAAAAATAGAGACAATTAAAGAACTATTTTTTCAAGCTTGAGAAGCGCCAAAAATTTAGTTTTTTTTTTTTCACCAAAAATTACTAATTGATGCATCAAATAAGTTTAGAATTATTTATTGCAAAATTTATTTTTTCTTGGGAAACATTTTCTTAATTAGATCGGTTCACTAATTTTAATCGCTGCTTAAATTTTATCAAATAGCCATATCATAAATATTTAATCAATCGAAAAAAAAATAACCTGTTGAGGGTTGCATCAATTCATTTATAAAAATGAAAATTTTAAATAATTTGAAAATATTGATGAAAAATTTTGAGTACGAAAAATTCTTTATTTCGTTGTTTAAATTTTTTTTACCAGTTGGAATAAACTTTTTATATTTTGACGAGGTGAAATGTAATTGTTTTATTGTATGCAAATTTCGAAATACACTATTTTTGTTATAATTTTCGTTTTCATTAGAATATTGGTTTAATTTTTTTGTTGCATTTTTTTCCATCAATTTAAAATTTCATGAAAAATTTGATTTCAGCTTATCTTCAATATTCTAATTTGAATTTTCAATTTTTTGATTTTCTTATCAAAAAGAGAATCGGCAAGTTTACAATTCTTTAATTGAGTTTATGGTACATAGTTTAATATTGAAAGTGATTCTGAATTTTAGAATCATTTTACATATAAGATTTTTAGTTTTAATAAATTCTAAAAAAATGAGTTTCACATTTATTTATATTAAAATTAAAATTCAATTCACTGAGACGAAATCAGATACAATTCGCATTATATTAGAAAGAGTTCCAAATAAGAGTAAATGTTTATGAAAACTCATAAAATCGCTTTTTATCAAGATCGAATTCAAGTTAAGATAATCAATTGCTAACATTTTTATGAGATTTTTTTTTTATTTTTTGACATTCTTATCAATGAATGATTAAATTCTTTTTCTCATAATTTCAGCATTTTTTGTGTTGAGTTTATTTATTTATTTAATTATTTTATTATCATTATAATGAAGAATCTAATATGCACAGAACTCTTGTGTCTTATAAGCAATCGATAATGCTTTTGTGGTTGTGACTTAATTCGCCTAATAATTAGATGATCTTTGAATTTTAATCAATAATCGATAATTTATATTCTTTCTTTTATAATTGTCACAATTTTAAAGTAAATAAATTTTTTGAACTAATTAGTAAAATTTGTTTTAATCAAAAGTCATCATTTTGGTTTGAATAAATAATAAAATTCAATTTATCTATAATTAGTATATAATATTTCTATACTTCGATTTTTTAATTAGATTCCGAATTTTATTTTTAAAGAATATTTTTTTATAATCTGTTTTAATATGATTTTTTACACTAGTAATCGAAAAAACGATTAACGACTAAGAATGGGCAACGCATGCTTCAGCTTCAGGCGCAAAAAGCGTTTGGAAGAAGAAGTGAACTTTAGGCGTAAAATGGAACAGCGCATTCAGCAAAGTTCAAGACATTTGAAAAATATACCAGGTAATAAAATAAATGAGATTTTAAACAATAATGATTTACCGAATATAAAAAGAGCTGATTTGATGAATAGATCAAACTGCACACCTCTGAGACCAAATTCCCAAGGCGTATTCATTGAAGTAGATCAACAGTACATTGAAGAACAATTAAAATTGAATAAATTGAATTTAATAAGTGCAAACAATGAATGGACAGACAGATTGTTTGATCGACCAGAAAGTGAGCATAATTTATCGAGGTTGAGCCAATTAAGACTTCTTCAGTCTGATTCTAACTATAGATTAACTAATCAGATGAATTCATTCGACAACAATTCGTTTGTGAATACATCAATTGATAGTAATCTATTTGATCAAAATTTTTACAATTTAGATAATATTCCAACATTCATAACTAATGTTCAACCTGATCAACAATTGAATAGTAAACAATTCAATCAGCAATTAAATCAGATTAATAGTCAACTTAAAAAGTATTCTAGTCTTCATTCGATTAATAGGTTGATAAAATCAAATTTTTTCGATGACAGGTTACGATTTGATGATGTAAAAGGACAAAAAAATTGCCTTTATCAAATAAGCCAAATGCCAGCATCAAACAATATACTTGATGTAGCCGCAAATAATATTTTCTCTGAACTTGCTTACATAGATAATCGACTCAACGAAACGAGTAGTGGCCTTAATTTTGAAAATCGATTATGTTACCTGCCGCTAGATGGATTTATGAAGTCTAACGGTGATAATTTAGATCTATTATATGTTCGAAATTTTCCCAATCAACATACTTCTGTTCACTCAAATGATATTGTTGGTAATCAAAATAAGATTTATGACTTAAAAAATAAAAAATTACCAATATTGTCATATGATGTTTATTTGAATTCAATTGAATCAATAGATAATTTAGAAAATCGAAAGTCACTTGATCTATTATTTTCATCAATAAACTATAAAAATTTTACAAATATCCTTTCAACTCATTCTAATACTTTCTCTAATAATCAAAGTGATGATCGAGGAAATAAAATAAATCGAAATTTAGTTTCATTAACTAATGAGGAACGTATTAAATCAAAAGCAGGGTTTCCAACTGATTTCCGAGGTTCTATTGAGTTTAATTCTGAAAAAGAATTTATTGAAGAAGAGAAAATAGACAAGAAAAATGATATGAATGATAGTGGCAATGGTGGCGGATGTGCAGATAAACAGTTGAGCCGGGCTGAATCTATCGAAAATCATATAATAAATAGTCAAATTGAAATAGAACCCTGGTTTTTTAATCAGATTAAATCTCGTCTTGCAGCTGAACATGTGCTTAGAATGAGAGGAAATCGGGCGGGTGCATTCTTAGTTAGACATGCACAACAAATAAAATCTGCGGAAGATGCTCCATTTGTACTCTCATTAAAAGTACTCGACTCACCTGATAAAATATTGAATGAAAGACAAAAATCGGATAAATTACAAATTGATAGTTCAAATTTTCAATTTCATCCTACATTATCTTGTCATATGACAAGCGAAAATTTACACTTTATAAAAACAATAACTAAAAATATTCTTCATTATAAAATATATTCACGATTGGCCTGTCCGAATTGTAATCTCAAAATGTATTACATTAATCCAGCTAATCAGTTTGCAACTATTAGGCAACTTATCTCTTTTTACAGTAATAATAATGGTGGACTTCCTATAAAACTTGATAAACCATGTCTGCCGTTCGATTATTTTAATTGTTGCTACAACGCAAATATATTTTTATCGTCAACTAATGATATCAGTGATGTGATTAATACGAGCAAGAAAAATTGTGAAATCTGTAATGAATTGATGTCTAGTGCAAAGATAAATAGATGGAGTACAGGAAATTTATCAGGCGTAAATTTTTTTGAATATAAATTTCGTTTAAACATATATTAATTTAAAAAAACTAAAATGTGTTTTTATTTTATTTTTTAGACTGATGCGCAGTTATCTCAAGAAAAGATAATGGAGAGTAATGAGGCATTTCAAATTTACATTGAACAGAACGCAGATTCATTTATAAAAATATTATCGAAATCAGATGAATCCAATGCATTGACCGCTGTGCAACTATTATCTAGATCACTTAATTCTATAAAGGCGAGTAGCGTCGATCGTATATCGAACAATGGTATACCTGTAAATTCGACGAATCGAATATTAACAGATATCAAGTTTGAAAATGATATAAACAAGATCAACGAGATGAAGCAATGTGTGAAAGGCAAAATTCGATTTAGTAATAGTCTTGACGATGTTGGTCTAAATGCCTATTCAGGGAATATGTTGTGTATTGGTTTCAATAATCGTTTGAGTTTGAAGGATCGTTTTCGAAATAATAGTCTAGCCTCGATAAATTATTCAGATGGCAATAGTGTCAACTTAACGAGTAGTGGCAGTAGTTTGAGTAGAAAATCAAGTGATTCTAAAAAATTGCATCGGGTCTTATCCACTTCATTTAAAGAAAACATCTTCAAATCAGCTGATAATTTGAAACGCAGATCGTCATCAATTCGATTAAAGCCTGGTAACAGTGGTAAATATAATCTTACAAAAATTAATAGTGCTAGCGTTACAAATGTCTCTTCTTTAAAAAATTCGAATTTTCTAATTTAAAATCACTATAATTCACGATTCGCTTTCATTCCTTATCCATAAGTCAGAATCTATATAATCAAACATTATTTTTTTACCGATCATTCGAAGTCAATGCATTTGAAAAGAAATAATTTGCATTTATTACTTGCTATACTTTTTATCTTACTAAGAACACTAAATTCTGAGACTTTTTAAAAAAATAAAATGTTATATTTAGTTTTGATAAAACAAATAAAATAATAATGTCTAAACGGTAATTATAAATTCAATTTGAAAATTCAAAAAAAATTTCAAAAATTTATCTCAAACAATTATTACATAGTTGAATTTGAATTCTCATTTCATTATTAAATTTATTTTTTTTAATTTTTTTACACTTATTGCACATTTTTTGATTTTATTAATGAATTTATTGTTTCGTTTTTTTCAATTATAAACAACAAATAATATTCAAAGCTATATCATAATATCATAAGGTAGTGTTAAGCCACGTGTCAATTTAATTAATTAATGATTGATTGAATTGTAAAAAAATATTTCATTTGGCACTTTTTTTCTTGTAAATTATTTTTTATCTTCATGAGATTGTTAGATGCCTTCATTATAAATTTCAGACTTATATTTAATGACCTAGAATCATGAATGTATTCATTTATAATCTAATTTGTGCTATCTTCTATTCCATTATTATAATATCAAGCAGATATTAAGCAAACTTTTTTTCAACTATTTCATTATTTTGGCCAGATCATTGTTAATGTTTTGATTAATTTGTTTATCATTTTTTTTTTGTTATGTTACTCATTAATAGGTTACTTGTTAAGCCAAATTTTCATTTATATTTTTTTTAGCACAAAAATATAACACTAATTTCTTAATTTTTAGCAATGTAAATTTTTTTTTGTACTCAACTTAACACCATCCTTTTAAGTATTCGAATTATTAGCTCAAATAAAATAAAAAAATTTTAATTTACATACTTCAAAATTTGTCAAAATTTTTAATTATATTTTTTAAACTGAGGCCTTTCTCAATCTGAAATAAAAAATAAGAATTTTTTTTTTAATTTGCCTTAAAAATAAACTGGAAACTAAAATTTAATCATAATTTTGAATATATATTTTAAAATATATTACTTATTTATCATTGAATTGATTAAAAAATTAATTAGTTATTGTAGAGAAATGAAAAAAAAACTAATTTATTCATATAAAGTACTCTCAGATAAATGTAAACAAATGTAAAGAAAAATTTGAATAGTGAAATCACTGTATTTTCAAGCAAGGAATTTTATTCTTTTATTTGAAAATAAAAATTTAAAATAATCTTTCTTTTTCTAAGCCAAGCACTTAAAATTTATTATAAATTATATGCTGATTTGCATCTGGCGATTTCCGAAAATTTCAAATGAATTTAAATCATTTGATAATCTTACAAATTACAAATTAATTAAATAACAAATTATAAAATCAATAATTAGATTATACAATTGCGAATCATTGAAATTACTCTAAACATATGATAAATCAAAAATAGAATTTTTATTCAGAGAAAATTGATTGCAATTTTACATTCTAATTGTGTAATCATAATATAACTTTTATATTTCGTTTTCGAAGCTAATGATAGTGTTTTGAGATGGCTATTTTTTTTTTTTTTTTTGCATCATTGAATTTTATTTTTCGTTCGCATAATTTGCACGATATTTTCGGCTAATCGTAATTAAGCAAAAAATTTTTTGTACCCTAATTGACACAAAAATGCCTAAATAGATAGCATTTAATAATTCAAATGAATAAAATTTTGACAATAAAAAGGTGAATTTATCAACTTAAGGGAACTAGAAAAAAAATTCAATTATTCGTTTATTTGTTTGCTTATTTTTTATTTAATTATTATATTTAAAAAAATGAGTAAAAAAAAATTAAAAATGATAAAGTGAATATAGTCAGAAATAATTTGAAATAAATAGGTGAGTTTGTATTTAATGAAAATTAATATTAAAAAAATAATCCATCTGTGGAATTTATGTGCCGAGAAATATAAAAATGGCGAAGTTAATAAAAAGATGATAACCAAATGATTCCAAAAATAACCAAATTTTGATAATACTGATCATTAAAAAGAATCTATAATTTAAATGAACACTAAATTGAATTTTTTAAATACTTCAAATATGTAAAGATTATTAAAATTATGAGAATATACATTTTTTAGTCTACAAATAATTACAAAAAAAAAATTTAACTTCAATATATTGATCTGTATTCAATTACAATTAAATTTTTGTAAAAGAAAAAAATTTCAAAATTAATCTAGACTTTGATATTGTTCCTCTTCTTCATCACTCTCTATTACTGTTTGTAAACTTTGTCTTCTAGTTAAAGAATTCAAATTATTAATTCGAAGTAAATGCATGTGATGATCGGCTTCACTAGATTGGCAATTCTCTGAAAAAGCTTTTATCCAACTTGTCGTCTGATCATTATAGATATTTTTAGTATAATCAATTTCAGTGTCAATTTCATTGATAACACTCAAATCGCCGAGACTTTTACTCCGTTGATTATTGATTTGTGGTACGTATAAACAATTTGTTTTCTTAGGTCTCACAACACGAAAAAGAATGACAGATGTAAAATCATTGAGTACCAATTTAAAGAATTGTGTATTATTACATTTCTCTACTTTACTATGCTTAAGATTGATGCAAATAGAATTAGAATTCAATTCGTATATATTTGATATTGATGAGTTATTCAATTGTTGATCAATATCCATTTGAAGCAGATTAATAACCGCAAAGTATTCGCCACATGTTTTGTAAATAGTGACCAGTACCTTCTCGCCAACCAATTCTTTCACTGTGTTACCGTTTGAACTTGAGACCAAATGGCATAATTCCAGAATATCAGACTTGATGATACTTGAATCATTTTTTGTTTTATTTGATCGTTGATTATTGATCTCATTCGAGCAAGTGATATCAATACTTGGTAAAGAACAAGTTTCAGTTATAGATGACATTTTGTTGAAAATAATCAAAATCACCACTTATATTAGAAAAAAATTCGTCTTATTTATTTTTGTCTTTTTTGAAGAAAAATTAGAAAATAAGTTACCAAATGTAAATAAAAGTTTTTATCAAAAACTTTTAAATTTCAGAAATTTTTATTTCAATTTTTTATAAATACTTTTTAGTCTGAACACTGATAAATGTAAATAAAAACTGAATTCATTAATCAAGTTGGTTTTATAGTCGATCAAATGGGAAGTGAAATAGAAAGATGACGTAAATGAAAAAAAATTTATTCACCTACGAATAATACTAATTTTTTTTTTATCATACAAGAAAAACTTAGGCAAAGAGTACCCTTAGCACTAGTGTATAATATTTTTTTTTAATAAATAATTAATTTAATATTGAGGATAAGTATAGCTTTCTTTGTTGATGTTGAATAGATTCCTTTGATAACTCTCCGTGATGACGAAATCATTTAGAACCTTTTTAAGTCGGGTATCTGATGCCGATCGTTTAGGGTGTATTAATCATAATTTTCTCTCTATAACATTTTTAATTTA
>BLXL01010523.1:0-19733 GCA_023170135.1 Acarapis woodi
AAAACACGCAAGGCAATCATTAGCGAGATTCTGCAGAATGTTTTTCGAATTTTTGTAGAACGGCTTTAGTGAACTCGTCTAGCTATTAGTAATTTTTTTTTTTTTGAAAATTTCTTATCTATTTGCAATTAAAATTTTTAAGTATACTAAATTCTAAAAATTTTTATTCAGTGTTAAGATTTGAAAAATTTTACTTGCTCTTTCCACTTAAAAATATCAATAAAATTTATTTTTGTGACATGTGAGAATAATACATAATTTTATAGATCACACACATAACTGCATCTAAATTTATAAAAAATAATTTTTTCTTTTTTTTTTTTGAATTCATTTTTCTTAATAGACGATTTTTATAAAAAAATTTTTAATTTAAGAACAGATTTATATGATAGCGCGAAAAAAGTTTGAATTTTTATGTGTGAAAATTTTGTAAAATGACAATCAAACAAATTTACGTTTTTTCCATATGAAAAATAAAAAATAAATATTGGGCATTCAAAAATTTTTTATTCTCAAATTATTGCATAATTTACTAATCGATTTTTTTTATATAAAATGAATCAAAAATAATTTTTATTTACTAACGAAATTTTGAAACTCAAGTGGCATAATCGTCACGATAGATTATTTAATAAGAGAATTTTTTTTTTTTTTTAAGTTAATAATAGTTTTTAATTATCATTTAAAAGTTTAGATGAAAACAATAAATTTATCAAATTATTATCAAATAGATTTTTCACGGTAAGGATAATAATAAAATTAGATAATTTAATTTTTGAGTAATAATATTTTTTATTCATTTTAATCTAAAAAAGTTTTAAAAAAAAAATTGAAAGATTTTAAAAAATTAATTTTTTTTCAACAAATACTTTTTTAAAGTGTTCAATTGGCAATTAGAGAATTAACAAAAAAAATAATAAATTTTAAGCTCTGTTTGAGTCGTTTATTTATTTTTATTATTGTTATTTGTCTATGTTTTCTTATTTTAAATAAATTTTACTAAAAAGACTATAAGTATTTGTCATTATATTCTAAATAATATTTTATAAGAATAAATTTTCTTTGATTTATAATCGATAAATTATATTCGATTTCATTATTTAGAGAAACAAATTTATAAATGAAAAAATGTGAAAAATTAATCAAATTCATAGGAAAAAATGGACAAAGTATATAACTTTCATAGTAATAGGATACTGATAATCATCCATCATTAGTAAATTATTTTTACAAAATTTTATCGAGTACGTTAATTATTGAAATGCATTGTTTCTTTTACGTTTTAATGCTTTTGAAAGATGGTTTAAAATTTTAATCACAGAATGATTTCGAAAAAATTCTATTAAATTTAAAAATTTTAAAATCTATAGACATAACTCAAAATTTTTTTATCGCTTCTCCTCGGTAGAAAAAAAAAAGAGCAAAAATTATCACCTAGATTTTTTATATATTTTATTCCTCATTTTTCAAGTAGAATATTTTACTCTATAGATTTTATTATCTCAAAATGATACCTTTTGATAAGTATATACAAATCAGGCTAATTTTATCAATATAAAATTCGTTATATCCTGTAAAATCTAATAAACATAATTGGAATATATAGTTTATGTACTTATAGTGAAAGTACCCGATCAATCAGACCTATTTTTGTTCTCATTTTAAAACGAATCTATCGTTCTGAAAATTCAAACGAATTTGATCGAAATTCGATCAAAAATCTTGATACACATTAAATAAATTAGGCCTTTTCCTCAAAAAAAAAAACCTGCAACTAATTTTGCTAATGGCAAAAGAGTAATTTTTTCATTTACCAAACGATTCATAGATCTTGGTTTGGTCTGAATGAGTTTTTTTACTTATAGCTGTCTACATTAAAATATTGCTTATTTTACAATTAAAGTAAAGACTTTATATTATTAGCTTTTTCAATTAAATCTAGGAAATTCAACTTTTTGAATCGATTCGTAACAAAGAAGATGATGATAAATCAAGAAAATATTTGATTGTTCAAAAAGATAAAATAATAATATTAATTTTTCTTCGTAAAATTGTTTCTATCAATCTTTTCAACAAATTTATTTTTTAAAAAATTCATAAAAAATAGACCAGTTGTTTCAAAAATTTTTTTGAGCTCAATTAATTATTAATTAAAATATCAATTTAAGCCTTTATCGAAACTAAAATTTAATAACTGATCATTTTTTATTTTATTTATAATTTGAATTCGATTATGAAAAGATCCGCAATAATATTTTAACTGAATTTCAGTATCTCATCAAAATAAATGAAAAGTCATAATTTTATCTTTAAATTATTAAAATATTCATTCTATTTGATAAAAAAAGTGAAACATTAGACAAAGTTGATATTTCCATTTAAAATAGAGAAAAATAAGATTCTCTAAAAAAATAAATTTTTTTATTCAATGAATAGCTAAATATTTTATTTTCTTGAAAAAACACTAATTAAAAATTGACAGAGTAAAATTTAATTTTCGAATTTGCCGAATCATTGAAGCTTTAATATTTTAGTAAGATATTTTATGAGCAAAACTATAATTTAAACAAATACTTTTCTACACATTTATTATACATCTGATTAGTTAAACAATTAATTTCTGATAGTTACAAATATATAGAGCACATTTCGAGCATTTTCAACATTAAAAACTTAAATATTTTATGGAAAATATTAAAGAACTTTTTTCCTGACGCAGGACATAATTTTTTCTTTTTATCGCCTTTAATTTTTGTTTGCTTGCAGTTTTTCTAAATTTTTTATCAATTTAGCAATTCGATTTCTCACGCACTTTTTGCAACTCTTTTCTTTGTAGACACCTTGTATTTCGTCTTTACTAAGAAAAAATTTTTAGCAATTTATTTATCATTATAACTTCATTAAATTAAAATAGAGGAGTTTTTTTTACTGATAAGATAAAAAAAAAATTAATTTATAGATTATATTTGAGAAAATTTATAAAAAAAAATTATCTTATTTTTTACTTAACTGATCCAACTGAAACTTGAAATTTTTTTTTTATTTACAGCGTGCCTGAATATGTTGTTGGTGTTGGCAATATAAATCTCAGCACAATTAGAACTTTTCGGATATTGAGACCATTGAAAGCCGTTAAAGTAATTCCAAGTAAGTCAATTTTCTCTTATTTTCTTCATATAGTTCAATAGCGATTGGTTCGATGAAATATTTTTTAATTTATACCACTTCATTTTTACACGAAATTTTGAAACTGATTACTTTTCAAAATTTTATTAATGAGAATAATATGATTATCTATATTTATTATAGTGTTAAATCAATAATTATAAATTTTTAAATTTATCTGTAAATTATTTATATTAATGTGAATATAATTCAATTGCGACTAGCAAACTAAACAAAATTAAAACACTGATATTTTTTTCTAACTGAGATTGCAAAAAGAAATATTCAGATAATAATCATTAAATATTTATAATTACATAATTCAAATTAAACACTAAATTAATTTGAAATCATTTTTTTTTTTTCAAAAAAAAAATCCGTAAGAAATTAGTAAATTATTTTTTCTATTAATTTGACAACTAATCATTTCCAACCTGATACTACAAAAATGAAAAACTAAAAAATGCGACTTATTAAAAACCTGAAAATTTTTTTTCTGATTTCTATTTGATACTTTTCAAAAAGAATAATTTTTAGTTTTAAATTAAATAATACGTTTACCTAGGGTAATTTTATATTACTTTGAATTGATTTTTCTATGAATTCTATATCTATCATCATCATTAATGATTGTTTTGCTTAATTAGTAGCTTATTGAAAAAAAAAAAATTAGGATTTCAAATAAATATTATCATAATTATAATCTTATCATCACACATGAAACATTACATTCACAACAATGAACACATATAAACGCTTATAATCAAATAATAATTTGAAATCAAAATGATGGTAATAATGACAATAATAAGAGTAAATTGATATTTAGATGGCCTTTCATTTGATAATTTTGCAAATTCATATTACATTCTATACAGAAAAAACAATTAATAATCATCAATTCGAAGTAAATCATAATCGTAATTAATCTAAATTAATAATTCTAGGCCTATAATATTAATTTAAAGTTAAATAAATGAAATAAAGAATGAATAAATAAATTTTGTCCAATTATATCTTTTAAAATCATCTATGAAATTCAAATAAGTTACGAGCACCTTGAAAAAATATTTTTCAATGAATTGATCGTCGAATTTCAAGTTAATCAACAAATTATAGCGACAAACGAACAATTAATTTATGTCAATTGATTTAATTTTTTTAAAGCTGTAAATTATAAAATTTCTAATGGTATTGATTTAGAAGCTTTGTTTTTTAAGCATTGTTCTTTAAGTTACCTATTTGATTAGATTTGAAAATAGTTGATTTTGCCAATAAATAACAATTCAAAAATTTTTTTGGCTCGAATTTCTATTCAAAAAATTTTTTTCAAATCTAATTCATTTGACAAAAAACTATGAAAAAAAATTATTATTCATGGTAGCGAATCTCAAACATATTCGTTCTAAAAAAAATAACAAAGATTAAATAAAAAAAAATGCTTCTCAAGTTTCCAAAAAAAATTCATAACTTTTTGAATTCTAAATTAATCAATTTATAAATCAAAACAAAATTCATGTTAAATTCTAATATGATTTTTTCAATTACATTTTTAATTTTTTTTTATAATCAGAAAAATGAAGTTGAATTTATTTCATGTTTTAAAAAATTTTTTAAGTGAATTTATAAATTTTGATGGAGAAAAATTTTTAAAATCTAAATTCAATTGTATTTTATATTCATTAAATTCATGTTGGTGAATCATGATAAAATTCAAAGAAAAATTAATACCTACCTGATTTTCCCAATCTCACACCTTTTTTAGGCTATTTTGATAATTTCATTGAAATTATAAATTAAATTATTTATCTAAATACCATTTGCATCGATAATTATTTTTAATATATATATATATATAATGTATTAGATGCATAAATTATTTTTTATTTATCAAATAATTTCAATTTAAATAAAAATTTTTCTTTTCAGTAATTTTATGCAATATATTTTTGAAAAATGCATGTTTTAACTTGGTTTGTCTCTGAATTCTAGGATAAATAATTTACAGCTTCAGAATAATTTAATTTCAAATTTAACAATTATAATAATGAAATAATTTATATTGTAAAACATTTGATTCAATCAAATATGATTCGATTAAAAAAATTATTACAAGTTTTTCAATCTTAAAAACTAATTTAATAGTAGACGAATCAGCTGATTTATTCGAAGGCTCTGAAAAAAGAATTTTTGGTTAAATTATATTTTTTTAAATAGTATAAACGAATTGAAAAAAATTATACATTTTGCATTAATCAAATTTATTTTAAATTATTTTTTTGTATCGAATAAAACTAAACACAATTTGGTTATTTGAGAAAATCGAAATAATTAGCGATTTCTGCTCCATTAGTTTATTAAATGAACAAGACTAAAATTATATAACTTCTTTATTCTTTGTATCAAATAATATACACATTACTCAGCTATAAATCAAATTTATTTTAGTATATGTGAAGTGACACAAATAGTTTAATTTTAGTATAATAACGATTAGTACAGTCCCAAGTAATTTAGTTTCAACGGCTCGAACATTAATTTAAGTAATATCTAATGCAAAATCAAGAAAAAGTAAATTTATTAAATGATTCATAAATTTTAAAATGACTTGTTTTTTATTTTATTTTTTTTTTTCAAATTTTTTTCGATAAATAAATTTTACAATAATTTATAATTAATAAATAATCGAAAATATCTAGAGATGTGAAATTGCCGAATGGGCGATAGGTTTTTGCCCTATGTGTGTTAGTAAGTCAAAAAAAAAAAGAAAAAAAGGTCTATTAATAATTTAGAACAATTTAAAATGGAAATAATCGAAAAATCAGAAACGATTAATTAAATCATGATAGTCTAAAAATTAATTTTGAAGCTCGCAGATTTTGTGTATATTTAATAATATATATTAATAATTCTGCATAAGTTAACCTGAGGCTATTTTCGATTAGTGAAATTTTACGTATATCTAATTTTTTCTAATAAAATATAAATGTTTGTTTTATAATACAAAAGAAAAAATTTAGATTAATTTTGAAAAAATTGATTGTTTTAATCTACTTGGAAAGCTATTTTCCTGTAACATTGAAATTTTTCTATTATTTATACAGGTGTCTGTATGAAATTATTTTCTTTTTGGTCAAAACCATCAAAGATACTCCAACTATCGTTTTTTGAAGAAGAATTTATAGTATTTTACTATTTATTATTTTCTATAATTTATATTTTAAATTTTTAAAATTTTATTCCGTGCCAAAAGGTAATGAATAGAACATATAAAATTTAAATTAAATCAATTCAAATTATTTTTGATACAAAAAGTCGCAAAATTTATAAATACATTGAAACTTAATTTCACAAAAATCAGAATTATATGTGATTCTGCTAATCATTCGATAGATCATTTTGATAGCCGATTCCGGGTAATTTTTGTGAATTTGTTCATCAATATAATTTAAATGATTGATATGGTTTTTTTTTTATGTAGGTACAAACATTTTTAAGTATTGTTTGCTTTTGAAAAATATTAAATTATTTGTTTCTACAATTATGGATTTTTTCGAGATCTCTATCTTTAGCTTTGATACCAAATAATATTTTATATTGTAAAAATCCAAAGAAGTCACATTTTAAAATAAAAATCTTTGAAATAAAAATATTTCTGTAAATTGCATATTAATACAAATAAAATATGCATCACATAAAAATAAACATGATATGACCTTGTCTATTTAGGATGCAAAGAAAAGTGTAAAAAAACATATTAATATATCAATTTTGTTCTTATTAAAAGGTCTTCGGCTGCTTGTATCATTACTTGCTGATACATTACCGATGCTCTCAAATGTTCTGCTTTTATGTTTTTTTGTATTTTTCATCTTTGGAATTATCGGTGTACAATTGTGGGCAGGTCTTCTCCGACAACGATGTTTTATAGATCTACCATCAGAATTCAAACATCCCCTGTAAGTATAAAATAAATTCATTCAAATGTCCAAAGGCCATAATCATATCAAAAAAAATCTTAAAAAAATTTTGCGAGAAATCACAAATTAAATTTGTTTTAGTTCGAGATAATCTTGAAATCTTAAGCAAGTAATTATTATTTATAATTTATTAGTCATCGATTTCTAAATGTTTCAATAAAAATAGTAATTCAAAAAATATTTTACTTATTTCTTTTCGGCATATATTATGAGTATTTAAAATCTGATGAAAATTTTTATTTTTGATCACCATTTTTTATAATCAAACCTGACTCGTAAACACTATGCACATACTTTTTATGATTATTTTTAAATTTGAAATTTAAACGTAGATTGGCTTTTACTTTACTCCTTTATTTGCTTTGAAAAAAATAATATTTAGTATATACGCAGCCTACCATACTAAGCTTTACTATTATTATTTTATCGTCATTTTATTGCTTTATTTGTTTGTTAAGCTGGATAAGTCTTCAATTTTTAATTTTTGATGCCAAGTATTTTTCAGCCAAGATATTTTTGGATTTTTTTTTATTTTCAAGATTTCAATGAAATTTCACGATTTAAGATTTTCATCCAAATTACCACTTAAAATATCTGCGTGCCTAATTTGTTAATTTGTATTAAAATTTTTTGATTTCTTTTCTTACAGTTTTTTTCTTAATTGCTTAATAGTTCTGTGAATTTTGATGTTTAAAGGTCATTTTGAAGTTCGTAGGTAAAAATCATTATTAATTTTTTTTTCTTGCGGTTGTTAGAAAGATAAATTTTATTTGAACCAGTACTTTGAAATCCTGTTTTGCACATGAGCTTAAAACCATTATTCACATTTGAATTGAGAGAAAAATTATTAATGCATACACTAAGAGATCATTTTCAATACTTTTAATATTTATATATACAACATTGGTAAATCAATGATTTGAAAAAAAATGTTTTTTTTTTTTTGATTAGGCTTATGAATCTTGTTTGTATCTCCGTTTCAAAATCGTGAAGAGAATAAAATTTTTAAATCTGTGTCATTAATCACTTTTTTTGTGATTTTCTTGGTACTCTTTTTTTTTTGAATATTTTTCGACATGATTTAAATAAATTTTATATAAAATTTGAAAAATCATATTTTCAGTATTTTGAATTCATTCTTTCCTATATTTCTGACGGATATTCTTTTAATATTTTTTATTATTTCAGGTACGATTGAAATTTTTATTCCGGAAATGTGTTAGTTTTAAGATTAAAATATTGAAAAATTTGTATATTTTTAATCAATAGTCTAGTTCATTTATTTTAAGAGAAAAATGCGAATAAATCTATCAGAAGTCGCTTAAATATTTGCTCAAATTCAAATATCTGCCAAACTTAAGATAAAATATGTTTCTTTTGTTATTGATTTTGACAAAAAAAAAAAAAAAAAAACGATTTTAAGTTGCTTTCTTATTCGAAAATAAAAAATACATTTCAATAAGATTTCATTTTTCTTATTGATTCTCATCTGAGTTTTTCTAATATAAATTTTATACTTTTATAAATTGAGTTTCAAATTTTTATCAGTGGAATATTCAAACCGGAAATAGCTAATTTCTAAGTATTTTAATTCAAGATGAAACACATTTTTATTTTAATTATCACTAATCCTGATTACATTCAGTCAAACTAAATCTTAGTGATAAACTTTAAATGATAATTTATGATATATTTACAATATTTTTTTAGTTTACATGTTATATATAAATATATAGTTAGGAGGACAAAAATTTTTTTTCGCTTATCAACCTGAAAAATCTATATAAAAGACAAATTTTATTAATTTTGACTTATTTTAAAGCCAAAAAAAAATTTTTTCCATTTATTAATGACCATTTTTTCACAATTTTTTAAATCCATATAAATTTATAGTTGATATAGTATTATTTCAAATAGTGTTTTAAAAATTTTTTCCCGAATTACTATGAAAAATTTAAATAAAATTTATTCATTTTTCAATACTTCTCAAACACATTTAATTCATAATTAATTCATTATTCTTTATTCTTTTCATTTATATTTATCAAAAAAATTAATGTCGAATAATTTTGCTGTGAGATAAAAATTCGGATTTATATTAGGTTCTAAAATATAGTAACGTAAAAAATATATATAATATTAGTATGAATAATATATTAATACAGTTAGCATATTCTATACAAATTTAGTATATAAAATTCAATTAGATTCAAATTAGGTTTAACTTTTTTTTTATTTGCATAAAAAGACCTAATGCATTATTAATTCAAAGCCCAATTTTATTTAAAATCGTCAAAAATTCAATTAATCAAACTATTATCAATTTAATTAGCCAACAATGGGATATCAGTTTAGGCGAGTACTATGTGGAGAAATCACCTAATAATGAGTAAGCATTTAGATGTAATATTCATGTATTTTTATATTTGTTTGGTATGATACACTAAAATTGATGTTCTCAATTCTTTGGTTCTTATTCTTTAAATAGTCATTTTTTGAAGTGGCTAGCGAAAACATATATATATGCATATATCTATATTGTTACGTTTGTTTCGTCAATTGTTTTTGTGTCTTAAATCTAATCGAATTTTTGGAATCAAAATTTCAATTTAGATCAGTCTAGATTTCACGATTGCTTTATAATTAAATTAAAAAGGAAACTATAAAAATAGCCTGCTAAGTTTTCCGGAAATTTTAATTATTTTCAATGATATTTGTTTAATTCATAACAAGTATTGCTAATAGGTATACCTTCCATCATAAATTTAAATTACTAGATCATTATACTGGAAATTTTTATGTATCATTTTCAATAAAATTCACATTTTTTAATCCACATGTATATCTATGTTTTTATTTTATATTATAGATATTTTAATGTTTTTATACCTTTTTGAATTTAATATAAGAAAATACTTTTTAAAGAAAAATTCTGCGATCTAATAAAAATAATTTTTAGTAATATTTTAAAAGAAATGTCATAAAATGAAAGACTATTTAAAAAAGTTAACACCTGCTCTTAAAACTTTATTCACATTTGCCAATGATTAATAAATTTTTTTATGAATTTTTGTTTGCGAGCTTAAATATGTGGTTGCAAATATTTTTTTTCAATATACATTATTTTTTTTAATCTGCATGCATTCTTTAATCCTCCGCTTCAGCAGGCAAATGTCTAATATTTGTTACATTCTTTTGAATTTATTTATGCATTCTTGTTGTGTATTTTTCTATTACCGAATCGTCTAGAATGCTCGATTAGCTATATTTAATTAATACTTTTTTAAACAAATTGCACATAAATTTTTTCCTTTGGTTTTTAATTATTGTCTTTCAGCTTAAAATGCAATCATACTCTTTTTTTTTATTTTGATTCTTTCTCTTATCTTATTAACAAATTTTTATTTATTGTTTTCACATACGGTTAATCTAAATTTTTTGATGATTCGACTTGAATTTTGCGAACTTTCCTTCGAATTTTTCCAAAAAAGTCCAATCGCATCTCATTATAATTTATTAATGGAAGCGTCAGACAAAGAATATATTTGCAGTTTAGATAAAGATAATGGAATGCATCGGTGTTCGGATTTGCCTCCTACTAAATTTAAAAATATAGAATGTATGGCTACCATTGAAGATTATCTTGAATATGTCAAATATAGTGGTAATGATTACACGAGCAACAAATTAATTAATTTGAAATCACCGTTTTTGAATGATGGATCTATCTCATCTTTGATTAATAATCAATTAACAGATCAAATATCTACTGCTTCTTACGGTGCATCTAATTTTTTATCTTCTCCTATTATAAACGATTCGATGAGCTCAATAAATAATTTCAACACATTTTTCTCGATGAAAGACAATCAATCAGCCGATTGCATAAATTGGAACCGATATTACACGAAATGCAAAGCTGGTGATAAAAACCCATTTCAAGGTAATTGTTAAAAATTAGCACTAATTTTCTTTTTTTTTTCAATATCAGTAATTCGATTATTAGGCTGACTTCATATTTATTACTTATAATTTTTAATTTCAGGGACAATGAGTTTTGATAATGTAGGCATGGCATGGACTGCTATCTTTCTGGTAATTAGCCTGGAAGGATGGACTGAAATTATGTAAGCATTTTTTAAATCAAAAACTAATAATTGACTTACAATTATTTTTTATTTTTTATATTTGTTTTATAATTTTTTCAGGTACTATGTACAAGATGCCCACTCGTTTTGGGATTGGTTATATTTTGTATTATTAATAGTTGTAAGTATATTAGATACTTTTTTTTAGTAGCATGTGATTTATCACATAGTTTAATTTTGCAAAAAAATATTTAATTTCTCTATATAAACTTTTGAAAAATTATTTACTTTTTCTAAGTAGAATAAATTCCTATTTTCTTTATTTTTTGTCAAATAAATTATCTTAATACAATGAATTTTATTTATGGCTAATTATTGTTTTTAATGAATTATGAACAGAAAAAATGCTTATTTTAATAATTTTTAATTTTATTATTTTTTTATTTTGATAATCTAGATTGGCAGTTTTTTCATGATCAACTTGTGTTTAGTCGTTATCGCTACTCAATTCAGTGAAACCAAAAAAAGAGAGATGGAACGTGTCAAATTAGAGCGAGCAAGGTAATTAGTCTATTCTCGTATTTTGTACTTTTTAGCATTTTATTTTATTGTTTGTTATCTTATAACGAGTTCATTCTCAGTACCCCAATCTTTGTTCTTATACCGTTCTAAATCCAATTAAACCTGAAACATAGAGTCGAATTCACCTTTGTACAAATATTTCTATTCAATAATTATATAATTAATTAAACAGATTTATTATGATTGCCGATGAAACTTGTTTGTTCGAATGAAACGTAAATATAAAAAAAGTTGTTTCGTTTGGAAAAAAGTGACCCAATTTTTTTTTATTCTGATCATCTAGATTTTTTAGATTTATTTGATTGGTTTTGCCGATTTTCTTAGTGATTCTTTATATGTTGAAAAATTAAGTTAAATTTTCATTTCAAATCATTATCTACAAATTCGCCATTTTTGAAGTCATAGAATATTTAGTCCCAAATTCAAGAAAATAGATCTAAATCTTTCAAAGCCAAAAGAATCTGATTTGAGTAGAGTATTATTCTTTTTTTTATTATTTGTTATTATTTGAGGAAAAAAAAATTTTAAAGAAAATGAAATTTTTAATATTTGTTCGATTAATTCAAAAATCTTATCTGAAAATTCTTTGAAAAATTATATTCAAAAAAAAACTTAAATTTAGAAAAAAAAGTTAAAATTAAATCATTTAATTATTAGCGAATTTATTTTTTATAAATGAACTTAATGGGTATTACAAACTAATCTAATTGATTAAAATTTTCAAATTTTGATATTTTTTATAAAAACCTTGATTTTATGCTGATTATTAATAAGATTAGTCAAGATCCTAAGTGTGCCAATGTCCAATAGTGTAAATAAACGAATTAATGTGTTATTTTGAATTCACCTTAATTTTTACTTTCTATTCCTTTAGCAATATCAGTAAATGTTGATTCAATTTCTTTAAATTGTTAATTGTATAAGTATCCTATGAAATACAAACATGATGATTGGTCGCAAAAAAAAAAATTTGATTTTTCCTGTCAATGTTTTGCCCATGAAAATAAATATATTTGACACATTCGATCGAATGAAAAGAAATCGCTCTATGTATCAGGTTTAAATATGCTTGATCCAATAAATTTCTTTTTAAACGAATGCATATAATTTTAATTTTTTACTTATCCAAATTCTATATTTATTTTAATTCGATTGTTTTTTTCTTTCTTATTTCACATCTTTTCCTTATATCTATTTTAATGTTTGCACCTTTTCACTTGTTTTTTTTTGTCTCTTATGTCTAAATATTTTGATCCTTTATTAAAATTTTTTTTTGACATCAATCAACATAATTTTTGATGTATTTGTATGTCTATCATAAAAATGTCTATCAATGTATTTAATTATGTATGACTTATTGTGAATCGTGTGTATATCTTTATTCGTCGAATTTATCGTTATTTGTTATCCAATTATTTTGTGCAAATTCTTTTGTTGTCGATATTTATTGTGCTTTAACGTATAAAAATCTCCATTGTGTATGTGTAAAAAAATTTTGTGTAAAATTTTTATATATTATGTGATCATAATTCTGAAATATTAATTGTGAAAATCAAATTATAAAATAATGAAAATGTGTAAATATTAACTAAAAGATATGCGTCTAGTAGTTCATTAGGTAGTAATACGAATTCGGAACCCACAAATTGTTATAATGCCCTACTCAAATATTTGGCGCATTTAGGGCGCCGCGCAAAACGAAAACTTTGGCGCCAATATAAACAGTATCGAAAGAGAAAACGACGGGACGCAAATAAAAAAAACTTAAGTGGGGATAATTCAAAAAAAATCAAACCTTTAATAAAGCCCGATCATAATCATAATCATAATCATAATCATAATCATAATCATAATCATAATCATAATCATAATCATAATCATAATCATAATCATAATCATAATCATAATCATAATCATAATCATAATCATCAATNATTTAAATAAATTTAATTCATCATCACAAAACAAAGAAATTAATATTAACGAAAAAGATATGATACAAGAACGTAACAAGAATACCTGTTTAGAATCGCAATCAATTGGGCAGTCAGAGCTGACTTGTATAATAAGCACTTCTTCAGGACAAGAGGAATCAAAAAATGATAATCAATTAATTAATTTGACTAGATTTTATGATTTCAATCAAGAGAAACAACGGCCTTTGATAAGTTGTTTAAGAACAAATAAAACAGAACACATAATTTGCCCAGCCAATGAATTGAGTGAAACCAATTATTCGTCATTTCAATCCTTGTCATCATCACATAGTGCTAATCATATCTTTCAAAATTCGATTCGTAAAACAAATCTAATCGAGATAAGTGACAATTTGATCAGTTTAAATAATAATTTGTCCATAAATAGTCGATATATTAATAGCATCTTGAATGGTAATTTAACAAATTTAAATTCTAAACATAACGAAGGTGGTGCAGTAGTATTTGAAGCACTTGGAAATCGACGCTATAGATCTGTACCTACACTTTATCATCGATCAAATAAATTAGATAATTGCTCCTCTAATTTTTTAGTTTCAACTTTAGATGGTAACTATCTAACCACTGGTCAATCAAGTCAATTGATAAGCAATGTAAATAAATCCTCAATGCAACTAAGTATAGCAAATAGTCAACCTGCAAACAATATCCATTGGTCTACCAAACCTAATCTAATTAGATCAAGTGAATCAGACAAACAGGAGGAAGAACATGTGAAATATATGGAAGAAAAATATGATTCTGAAGACGATGAAGTAGAAAAAGAATACGAACAATGGATAAATTATATTAAACAAACTTGTTGGTTCAAAACGGCATCTCGTATTAGGAGAATACTCAAAATTATAGTTGATCACCGCTATTTTCAGAGATTCATTTTTCTATCTATATTAATAAATACACTAAGCATGGGCGCCGAATATCACGAGCAACCTGCAAGCTTAACTGCCGCAGTTGAATATTTCAACTTATTTTTCACCTTTGTTTTTATGTTTGAAATGATACTCAAGATTGCAGCCCAAGGTTGCTATATCTATATAAATGATGGATTTAATGTTTTTGATGGAATTGTTGTGATTGTAAGGTATGTAAATTTTTTTCTTGAAATTTCGAAATGCTTTCAGTTTAGACTGTAAAAAAACACCTTATAAATTTTTTTTTTAATCACTTATTTTTTAACTAAAAATTATCAAAGAGTTAAGTACAATCAATTTTTTTTTTCAATTATTTTTTGATTTGAAAAAATTTTTGGCAGCTATCAATATTTGGTAAAATGATTAGGTGCCAATGTAAGGTCGTAATAGATGATAAAAGATAAAGTACTCGATAAATTTAATATGCTCATGTAAAAACATGCTAACACATTAATTGAGATCCATTTTATATAAAAGTTAGTGTTGTTTTATATATGTAATTTTTTTTTGATTTTGAAGAATATGATTGTTCTTTTCTCTGATGAACATATTTAGAAAAAGAATTTAGTTTAAGTGCTTATTACAGAATAATAAGTGAGTACGTATATATATAGTCGCTTTGAATTTAATTGAATAAACAGTTAGGTTAATTTGAATTGTATTGTGAAACAAATTCTTTAGCGTTTATCTTGTAAAATGCATAAACTGAAGATCATATTAAATGCTCGAATTCGATTAAATCAGCCTTTAAAACTAGAATAAAGAACATGTGATACGAACAACTTATTTTTAAATGAGCTGATAAAACATCAAAATCATATGATGAAAAAATTATTATAAACAAGTATTATATTAAGAAAATGTTTTGGAGGATAAGAAAAAGTATATATATTAAGTTGCGATTCACTAAAAATTTTGAAGAAATTTTATGGGACAGTATAAAAATAATTTTACTATGTCAGTAATACCTATAAAATAATTTCCTTCTTTTTTGAAAAATGTTACTAACAGTTGTAGGAGAAGAAAATCAAAAAATTACTTATGATAATAAACGATCGCTTTGAGCATTTAAATACTTTTCATCATTGAAATTCTTTTGACTTAGATCATGTAAAAAGCTATAATTATGGATCTTTTTCTATAACCTATAATTTTAAAAAAAATTATAATCTTATCTTCAATGTGGCTAATCAAACTGCTTCCGGAAGTATGTTTCTTTTATTTAATGTACAAACAATACTAAATTTGAAATTTATTATTAAAAGTAATTTGTTCAAAAAAACATAATAGTAATTTTAAAATTTTATCCGTGTGCTCTTTATTGAAAAAATTCGAATGACTTTAATTTTTAATATCAAGGTTACCTAATTATTTTTAGCCCATTTGAGTAAATTTTATTTGTGGCCTACAAAAATGTGAAAAAAAAACTCAATCAAAAAATTATAAACAATTAAATATAATGCTCTTGTAAAAATTAATTTTAAGAGATGCACATTCAGTATTTTTATATAAGATTCACAATTAAAAATTTAAATGTTTTATTTGAATAATTACATTTAGTAAGCAAAAAAAGAACAACAAATGTTTTGGACTTTAGATTCATTGATGATAAAAAAACGTGCGAGTGATTTACTATACAAAGAGTGATTCATACATCATTTATTTAAGCAGAATGATTTTTCAAGGAGCAAAAACTTAATTTTGACTATCAAATTCAATATATAAACTAAATATTTAATTTTTGTTAATATCTCTTTTTTATTCATTCAGTTTTCTACAGTTGAAGGCTTTATTTCAATAAAAGAATTTTAAAAACTAATCAATCAAGAAAAGAATTCAAAATTTTCAGTAAATTTAAGTTAGCTTTATCCATATTTTTTTTTTTAATTTTTATTTTTATGAATTAAAATATTTTAATGAAAAAAGTAACAGGCACGAAATCTATTAAAAAAAAGCTTAATATGAAAAAAAGAGAAAAAATTCTCGATTCTCACTTTTATTTTATTAGAATAAATTGATTTAGGTAACTTTGAAAAGTGATTTTATATTCACTCAATTTAAATGCATACTTAAGTTATTCTTTTTCAAATTTTTTTTTCAAAGAAATTTTTGTGCGGAAGAATTGAAAAAAGATTTACAATAAATGAATAAAAAGATAATTGAAAAAAAATTATTCATCTTTATTAAAAGATTTATTTTATCTTATATTTCAATGAAAAAAATATAATTATAAAAAAAATTTGAATTCAAAGATGAAAAGCTAAAGCATGAAATATTTAGAACAAAAAAATTAAAAAAAATCAAAACATCATAGTTCTTCATCCTATATTTAGTTTCTGACGTAAATCAGAGATTCTAAAAAATACTAGTCAAAAATTTTTCTATTTGGGTATGTCAAGAATAAAATGTATTCAGTTAAGAATCAAAGCTTCATTTATCGTAATCGCAAAAATTCTTGATTAAGTTATTGGTCCATTAAAAAAGTGATGATTGATTAAAGTGAGCTTTTAGTTCATCATGATTTTTCTTCATCTAATAACATCTATTTGCATGAGTATTAATTTCATTTTATTTCAAGTTGTTTTTTCTTTGAGACATTGTAAAAACTCGTATTTTTGAACCAATATTCAGTCCTAATAATTTATCGCCTCAAAAATATCTTAATTTATTTTCAATTAATCATTTGACTTGCTATGTGTTGTCAAATAGAGCATGTTTTTTACAATTATAAATCAAACTATTATCGTCCAGTATGACGAAACACACAAAAATACTTTCAATACATCTAGCATATTTTAGAAATTCAAATTTTGAAAATAAACTTTAATATCGAAAAATTGCCTAAAATAGATTTATAAATAAATTGACAATCGTATTTATTAAATTATCTCAAGATTCATCATGTCGATGTTTATTGAATCAATTAATGACAATAAATTAATTTTTATATTTTTTTTCATCATTCTCTAGTGTAATGGAATTTATTGAAAAAGAAAGTGGCTCCAGTTTATCTGTTTTACGTACTTTTCGTTTATTGCGAATTTTAAAATTGGTAAGATTTATGCCAGCTCTGAAGCGTCAACTTGTAATTATGCTAAGGACACTCGATAATGTGGCCGTATTTTTTTTACTTCTCGTACTATTTATTTTTATATTCAGGTAAGAATTTTTCTTTACCCTATGTCCTATTGAAATTCAATTTTTTTTTGTTTTGCTAACAAATACACCTTAATTTTTGCAATTTAATTTTTAATGAAAAAAATTACTTGAAATTTCAGGTAATTCAAAAAAAAAATTTGAAGCACGAAACATTGTTTTCTGTTTCGAACTTTGAATTTCATACAACTTTTAGACATGCGATTTTAAAATTTTAATGCCTATGTGACAATTCTTGTTTTGATAGAATTTTGACCTCGAAACCACATACAATCTAAATGTAACACCACAGTAATCAGTGAAATAAAGAATGCTAAAGATCACTTAAGTTTTATTCTATATTTAAGAAATAATTAATTTCCGAATGATTTATAGAAATTACACTTTTATTCACATAATGCTACCATATATAGCTTTTTTCACACATACACATCTAAATTTTTAGAAAAGCACTTAATTTTTGATCAATTCATAAAAAATTCATTTGATTAGCACAAATTGATGCACCTTGGNNCCATTCTTCCGGAAGCAGTTTGATTAGCACAAATTGATGCACCTTGGTGACCACATTAAGAATGTTTTTTGAAACGAGAAAATTTTGTGAAAAGTAGATTTCTGATCGAGATTTTTTCTGGTGACCATATGAAACATGTGTTGTTTTTTAAAAATTAAAATTTGATTTAAATAAGTCATTCAACAAAGGTATGTCGAAAAATTCCAATTATTGAATATAAAAATGATAAAAAAATATATTCAATATGATTTTATAGATTAAAAATCAATTTGATTAAATGTGAAAGTAGAATCAATAGAGCGATTTAATCAAGAAATTTTCGCATACTAAGAAAATTTGTATATTCAGTTGATATATTTATAAATTAATGAATTAATTCACAATTACAAACAATTTATCAATAATATATTTTTTTAAACCGAAATTTTATATTTTGAATGAACTATAAATGCACAAAAATGTCTATCATACAAATCGAGATCAAATTTTGTTTTTATTTAAAGAATTTTTTATTTGAAATAATTATTCGAATTATTTTCGAAACTCAAAGATCAACACATAAATGAATAAGCAATCAAATTAGTTCGGTGAGTCTTGTGGTTGGTAGTGGAATTAAGTGTACATTATAATTATTAAATAGAATTTTAAAAATCGTAGTTTCGAATCTGTTTTGTCCAAAAATTAAAAAAATTAAGATCAATTCTACATAATGTAAATTTGACTAAACTCAGATGACCATTTATTTCTCAATGAAAATAGAATTTAAGAAAAAATTGACATTATCTCTAGCATTTGAATATGTATCTTAGTTGACAAAAAAGTAAAAAAATATCAATAGCACACGTAAATTTATATAATTCATTTATTTTATGATTCATTTGATAAAAAAATAAAAAAATTCTTCTTTTTCATAAATAAAATTACTTTTTTTCATTTTGATCTTTTTTGTTTCGATTTCTAATCACGACACTATTTCTACTTATCATCAGTATTTTGGGTATGAACCTATTCGGATGTAAATTCTGTTCGAAGATGTTAGACAATAGTACTCAATGCGATAGAAAAAATTTCGATAGTTTGCTCTGGGCCTTGGTAACAGTTTTTCAAGTAAGAATTCTCCCACATTCTGTTCTATTTAAATTAAATTAGAGAACATTTGTTTCGATGTTACTTGACTGACCAAAAAACTAAAATTTTAAAAAATTCCTTACATTTTTTATTTTAATATGAAAAATTTATCTTAAAAATTTTAATATAATAAATTGATCGAATATTTAGATTCAACGTTATATTCAAAAAATTTGAATAAAATGAGTTTATAGTATAAAAAAATAAAA
>BLXL01010524.1:0-15071 GCA_023170135.1 Acarapis woodi
AATGTAAAAATTTTTCACCCAAAAGTTCTCTTACTTTTATTCAATGTGTTTCATAATTTGATGAGAATAAACAACATTCAGTACAAAGGTTCTTGTGAACTTGATATATTTTTATTCACTTTATAAATCCATCTAGTAACAATGACAGTTTCATAAAAATAAAAATTTGCTTTGTAAGAGTATAAATATGATTTCACTTATTAAAACATTTTTTTATAGGAATTTTTACATTTTTTGTTTTTCAATGCAGATTTTATCTGTTGAATAATGTAATATCTGAGCGAATAACATCTACTAAAACAGTAGTACCTGTCACTTATAAAATCATTTTATATAAGTATCACACTTATATTAAAATTGTATTTATAAATTTGTGCATAAATATAAATTTTTGTTGGTCTGTTATTTTAATTTTAAAAAAATAATAAATTTCTACATGAAAAAAAAAGAAATTCAAGAGAAATTTTGCTAATAATATACAATAAAATGCTTCTTTAATGACCAATTTTTTTTTTGATTTGGATTTTTAAAATTTTTATTTTTAAATAATTAACAAATATTAGTAATTCATTATTATTAGTTTTTGCTTATATTTGTATGTAATTATTAGAAAAAAATTAATTTCTAATAAATATTGTTACTATTCAAATTAATATGTTATAAATTTTATGGCTTCTTTTTCAGATAAAAAAATTTACGATTCTTTTCGAATTTTCTCGAATTTTCCCTTGAATGACCAGCATTCAATGTGTTTAATCAGTCATTAAATATAATATAATTTAACAGCAATAAAGCGCCAATATTTTACAAATACATGCTACTTTGAATAATATTTAAAATATATAATTTCGATACGAAATATCTTTCAAACAAATATTCATCCACACACATTTTAATGTTTCTTGTTGTGTCCTGCACAAAAATAAACCTAATAATTGCCGAAAAATACTTATGTAATTTAAACAAACGATTGTTTGATATAAGCTATTTTTTGTCGCAAAATAGATGATTTTCTTTTTTGTACAATTTCAATGCAATATTTTTTACGCTTTGTCAAGCATTTTGCCTTCTTTATTATTCGTGAAGCCCAAAAAAATATAACCTTTTAATTTTATAATAAATACATACAATTATAATTGAAATTTTATTGATATTAACTTAAAAATATTCATTTCAAAGTTTAGAATCAAAAACGTGATAATAAAATTGTTTGTAGTTTGAAATTATTTTTCATTTTATTTACAGCTGAATAATTAATAAATTGAATTGAATTTTAGATAAAAAATTTATTAGATAAATAAATTACAATAAGCCTTCTTATAATCAGGTATTTTGATTCAAATATTTGGGCTATGCAAAAACATTGTTCGTTTATATTTCAGAATTTTTTTTCTCAGATATCAAATAAATAAAAAAAATAAAATTCAAAAAAGAGAAATATATTTTCAGAATAGCTTGATAATTTTGTGGTTAGAAATTTTCCATAATAAGCATCTTTGTAAATATTCGGTAGAATTCTAATAGATATTTGAGTTATTCTTAGATTATTTCATTTTTGGGGTTAGTATATTTTATAATCTCTTTTTGAAAAAAACATGGATGATTGAATCATGATCAATTGTATTTTTAGACACCATATTTTGCATTGCAATTCGAAGTATATCAAAATCCAATAAAATATTTGGTCAATAAGCACAACTATATAAATCTTATGTGTTTTTTTTCAACTTGAACATATATTTGTAACAACTATAAGTTATACCAAGTATGAACCATATAAATTAGCTTTCATATTGTGTAAACTAAAAAAAATAATTCAACAAAAAAGGCAAGCCATTTTCGATCAAAAAAAAAGTGTGTTATTTTTTTTATATTTATTATATTTTAAAATAAAGTCCAAAATTTTTCCAAGCACGTGGCCCGGAATCAATTTTATAAAAGAATGATTCCATTGAAAATAATTCTATCGATAGGTCGATCCCAATTTATTTTTCATAACCAATTGTTATTTACTCATTTGATTTATTTGATTTATATTTGAAATTGATACTTTTTGACCGGCTGCACTAAATTATTTTTGCTATTATAATCGAGATAAGCAGTTAGGCCTATTCAATTACAAATATCAAAATATATATAATTATAATTATGTTTTAAATTTTGTTAATAATCTGAAAATTTATTAAAAATTACTAGTTAAATCATAATCGTAATTAATAATTCGAAAGTTCATATATCAAATATTTTAGAGGCAATTATAGTAAGATAATAATAATAATAATAATAATAATAATAATAATAATAATAATAATAATAATAATAATAATAATAATAATAATAATAATAATAATATAAGATTTTATGAAATTACTTTTGCTTGCTAATTAATTAATAAATTAATCATCATCGATCTTAATTCAATTAATGTCTATTCACCTAAATTTATGAAAAAAAATGAATAATCAAACTTCAAGATTGTAATCTATAACTGTACGAGTTTTTTTGATTTATATGATAACGAAATAAATAAAATATAAATATATATTAAAATTTTATAATATTTTTAATTTTGATTAAATCAATATTAAGAATAAACAAAAAATTAAAATTTTCATTTTTATAAAATAGACGTCACATTCAGCTCAGCAGATGAAATATTGACCAAGCCAAAAGTTTATGAACTACCTGAAGGCGGTCATGTGATACTTGATTGTGAAATTAAGGAAAATCCAAAAGAGCAGAAAACTTTATGGTCTAAGATTACCAAAAATAATTCACCGACCGCAATCTTTGTGGGCGCTTTTAAACTAACCAAGGACCTTCATATTGGCAGACGGTTCGAAAATAATTCAATTGAAATCATAAATGCTAACAAAGATGACGAGGGTGATTATGAATGTCTATTAACAATCGAGAATAATACAAGCACTTTAACAAAAGTAACCCATAAATTGGTCATTCAATACAAACCAGTCATGGATACCAATCCACAAAGAATCCAGGTAGTTGAAAATAATTTAGTCAACATTTCATGTAATGCTGATGGTGTGCCAAAGCCAACCTATCTTTGGGAAAAAAAAGTAAGTTTATTTAATTTTGTAAAAAAATCTTTATTTTATTTTGTTTAATATACTTAAATAGTTTCATTTTTTTCAAACAATTGAAATATTTTTATCAAAAAATTATCGATGTATGAAATTTTAACTTTATATTTCATTGATAATTCATATAAATTTTTAAAATTTTCAAAACATTTGATATTGAAATTTAAAAATTCGTAGGTTGTTGACATAATTCAAGATAACAAGCTTTCAAATTGAAGTTAATCTTGATTAATTACTGCTTATATTCTTAAATACGATAATATATTGAAAAAAATATCACCTTGTAATAATATTATAAATTCCAATACTCAATTAAAAGTCATAAAAAAATTCTCCAAGAAAATAAATTGATTATCAAATAATTTTATGTTAAAAATTGCAAAAAAAATTTAGTTTATTTTACTAGATTAATTTAAATTCTAATTTGAATGATATATTAACTTGAAAGATAAAATTATTTCATTTATTTTGATCTTATTATTAATACCCGAATTTAAGAGAATTTTCCATAAAAAAAATTATAATTTCTCTAATCATCATTTTTAATTGATTAAAGCACATAAAATGTATATGATACAATCAAAATATTTTTAAAAGGTACAGGTAGTTTAATCAATATTATAAGTTATCATAAATTAGTTAATATTCTCTTTATAAAAAAAAGACCAGCTGTTTTGATTCAAAAAGAAAAAAAAAACAATTTTTATTTTTCAATCATTAGATTATTTCCAGTTAAAATTTTAAATAAACACTGGTCTTTTTTATTTAAATTTCAAATGATTGAAACAGCAACCGAAAAAGAAATTGAACAAAGATTGATTTTGATTGCTAATAGTTTTTAGATTTATATAGCAAAAAAGAAAAAACAAATATACATCATAAAATTAAATTTATTCAAATTGAACAATTCTCTTTTATCTAATAGTTAATTTGTAGGAATTAAACGATTCTAAAATTTTTTTTTCTTGAAATTTATACTACAAAATAGTCAATTCAAATTCCATTAGCCTGTGAAACAAAACCAAAATATGTTGTCGCACACATTCCTCGTCTTTTATTTAAATTTGTTTTCCTAAAGATACTTTTATAAATTTTATTTCTAGATGTTATTTTTCGATATTTTTCAGACTTGAATTCATCAACTTACAGATCAAATATAACTAATTATCCTAATAAATTATCAATTTCATTAATATTATTAAATTCGAAACAAGGTGTCAATCTTAACTTATTACGAATTGTTTGCTGATCAAATGTTCAAAAATAGACTTTGCTTAACATTTTAATTAGTCTTCCGACTTATGTATTTTTAAAAAATGTTAAAAAAAATGTTTTTTACATGATGAATATGAAATAAATTACATCGTACATGAACACAAACGCATAAAAGTACTTGAAAGTAAAATTTCAAGAATTTTTTTTAAAAAAAGTCAATTTTTATTGTTTTTTAATGGATGAATGCTGATGAGAACAAAAAGGAAATGGCATTTCGAAATTTTACTTTAGACATTAAAGTTTGAGCTTTTGACTTGAAGTTTTTCGCTCAAATCTCTAAATTATTTCTGAAATAGTTCTTTTTGATAAGAAAGCAGGAAAATCTGTTTTCTAGATATTTTTAATTATTCAAATTTATGAATAAAAAAAAAAAGATAAAACCTGTTGCCTCTTTCAAAATTTGTAACAAAAAGCAAGAAATTTTTAAAAATTTGACCTGTTGTTTGTTACCTGTTTTGTGAAAAATTTCGACATGTGTCGAATTAATAAAATCAAAACATCTTGAAATAAATCTACAATATTATTGTTTTATCATCCTTGATATCTAAAAAATACCATCACGAATGATTTCAGTGTTTCGACCATTTTTGATAATCATTAAACATCTGATTAGTTTTTTGTACAAATAAATAAATATTGAAAAGTCCTTTCTCAAAAATGATTACCAAGTAAAAGTAATCGTATTTTCAAATTAATTGTGATTAGCTTTGATACCACATTATTTTACACACTAATTTAAAATTTTTTCTAGTTTGTTTTTTTTCTTGATATTTCATATCGATTTATGATACTTTTTGTTTAAAATTGTTAGCATGCCATCTATTGTTAAGTAAAATACTTCAAAATTTTATTTAGATATCAATTCAAGCTTACGAATTTCGAAACACCAAAAAATTCGGCCAATTTTTTGTTTTTATTTTGTGTTAAATTTATATTAATCAAATAAATAGTCATACAGATGGATATCAAATTATAAAAATTTATTGTTTTTCATTTCAATATTTATTAGTCTCAAATATAAATTATTTGAAGAAATAAAGTATAAAAATTTATTATTTAAGGTAATCAGATCATTAAAAAAAAGTTGAAATGCACTGATTTTCAATTTATATTATTATTTATTTAAACTCTTTGAATACTGAGAAATAAAATATAATATCTAAAAAAATTCATAGTAGAGTATATATTAGTTTTGTTTGTCAAAAATAAATTCGTTTGATTTATTTTATTTAAACTATTTTATGTAATTTCATTACAATTAAAACGTTATGCTTATTGAAAACTAAGAAAAAAAAATTTTAAATTACAAAAACGCATAAAATATATATTCTCAAAAATACCTCGAATTTTTTTTTCACCAAAGAATTTTTGTTTGCTTTGAATAGTACTTTGAAAATTTTCATTTAAATCTTTGATCAAGATGATAAAAAATCTTTAAAAATAGTTTAATTTATAGCTGCCATAATAGTTAATTTCAAACATAAATAAAATACGTCAGTGATGGTAATTATTGAATTCTTCAATCCGAGAAATTTGATGAGCTAATCCCGCAATTCGGCTAGTTATGCGCATTATCAGAATATTTATTGTTTAATCTTAGCATTTTTCTTTTATGTCTGTCTTTTCTGATTATTTTTTATATTTTTATATATATATTTTTATTAATTCCCAACAATTCGTCATCAGTAAATAAATTAGTCCTAAGTCTCTATGCACTCCTTTAGAAAGCGGTTTGTACATACACTTAAAGAAGCGAAAAAAATATTATCACTTATGATAAATACTAGGTAGTAAATTCTATATAATGTATTGAATATAATAATACTTTCATTATTCAAAATAAAAATTTCTCTTTGATTGATGATGATTATAATACTTAGGAATAAATTTTTTCACTTACATTTTTAATAAGTAAATTATATATGTAATATTATTATATATATAATTTAAATTTCATTGAAGAAATTTTTATTTTAAATAAAAATTGTCATGAGTAACTGAAAAATGTAGTTAACAATACGGAAACAAATTATTTACATTTATAAGAAAATTTTGTTACAACAAAAATCGACTGCCCAAGTATTTTAATGCATAGAAAGAAAAAAAATTTTCTTTTGAAATCCGGTCAATAAATTATTTCCATTTTCTAACAAGAATTATTAACTATAAATTCATAAAGCAATTGTATTATATATTTTAAGAGATATTTTATCAAAAACGATTTCAATAAAAATAAAATTGATTAAAAAACTTTTCTTTCGTTATATCATTGGTTTTTAGAATTAGCTTATTGAAAAATTTTGAATATCAAATTTTAAATATAACCAATCTTTTTCTCTTTTCATTTAGACAATTAATTTAATATGAAAATGCTGACATATATTTTTTAAGAAATAATAAAAACTCGTAAATATGTGAACAGGATTAAAATAGCTTGAAGAAAGATTTAAAAAAAAACCATTTATGAAAGTGAATAAAATTTGGTAGTAAAAAAATTTGAGATGTCAATTACAACTGTCTTAGGCAAATTTTCTATCTTTTTAAAAAATTTAAAATTCTTTTTTTTGATTTCAGTCCAAATATAAGTCTCGTAGAAAAATTTAGAAAATTTCATTCTGAAACTGCATGAAACAGTGTCAAAATGATTGTTTTTGGATTTAGCATTTGAAAACTTGATAATAAAAATTTATGTCGTACACTTAAATCTTTGAAATGGTTCCCAGTAGCATAAAATGAAAATTAAAATAAAAATTTAATATTAAAATAATTTAAAGCATTAAATATTTCACAAATTTCCAGAAATAGAGCGTCGTTAATATGAAAAATAGTGACTCAATGAGAATCGAGCAATTAAAAAGCAGAACGAAATATGAATTTTGTCTAAATAAACATATTTTATCTAACTTATTCAGTTTCTTCAAAGTAAAATAATGAAAATTCATTTTAAATGACCGATAGTCTATGATGAAATTCGAAATTTAATCAATTCTTTAGTATGAATATTTATTAATTGATTATTTAGAAAACTGATAATAATTGAATCTGAGTAACCATAATTTTTGATATTATTCATATTCTTGTAAGTTTAATTTATTATTTCTTAGAGCTTAGGTGCTTTTAACTTTATCATTTAAAAAATTTTGTAATACATAAACATTTTTCACACAGAAAAAGAATTAAATCATTTGTGTCATTACGATAACTTTAAGTATTCTTAAAGTTTTGTAAATCTTTTCAATTGAAAAAAGATTATTTCATAATAATTTATGACTATGTATACCTATTAAAAATCATGAAATTCATCTTTCTTGAAGATGTGCACGTAGATGATTTTGTGAATTTTTTAATTGTTTTTTTTTATGATTTTAGCCATAAAATTATAAATTAAATTATGGGAGTTGTTGTTGAATTGATCATTGATTTTATAATTAAAATTTTATAATTCAATTTTTGAAAAAAATTTTATTTGGATCTCAACCATAAAACTGTATCTATGAGCACATTAATCAATAATTAATATAGATATTAGGTACCGATTATAAAGAAAACACATTTTATTTGAAAAAAATTTTTATTTATTTTGCTGCAAAAATATGTGATTTTAAATTGGTAATTAAGTAGCGTATATATTGTGACTTTTCAAGATTGAAAATTTATAAATAAAATTGAAATTTATCAAATTACGTTTAATAATTTAATATAAAAATGATAATTAATAAATTTTAATTAATAAATTTCAGATGAAATTGCCACCAAATTTCAATAGGGAAAGTGACACGAATTCATTTATAGCCGATCCAGATGTGTCAGGTCAATATGTATGTACGGCTAAAAATTCACTTGGTTCTGTATCTAAAATAATTTACGTCGATGTAAAATGTAAGTTTTCAAAATAAGATTTAAAGGTTTCATAATTAAATTTCTTACTTACTTTTTTCTTATTTTAGTCGCACCTGAAGTTGTTATTTCAGAAACAGTAAAAGCTGATCAAGTGAATGTTCGAAGTGTAATATGTACCGTTCGAGCAAATCCAAAACCTGATTTCGTCAATTTATATAAAGTTGGATCGGGAACATACGCTAAGGACCAAGAAGTAAGTTTTCAATTACTTTTATGAAAAGCAAATAAATATAAATAAAATATAAATTATATTTTATTTTTTACATAGACGATTGAAGAGGATTTAAATCCAGCTCTGACCAAATACAATCGTATATTTACAATTGAGGATGAAAAAGATTATGGTGAATATTATTGTAGCGCAAAGAATCAACTCGGAGAAAATGGAAAATCACACAATGTGACTATGGAGCGTCCAAAACCAGAAAAAGTAACACTTATTAATTTTCCACAAAACAACGTCCTAACAGAAGATTCTGAACTTGAGTGGTATATTAATAGTCCATTCGATATCATTAGATTTGAAGTTCAAGTCAATAAAATTGAAAAATTGCCTAAACAAGCTAATTTAACAAAAATCTTGTCACATGTGGCAGAAATAAAATCAAAATTAGTTGATGAAAATCAATTCAAAGGTAGTTACGAATTAAAAGAACTCCTCCCAGACAATACTTACCAAATAGAAATTAAGGCGATCAATGCATACGGTCAGAGTAGCGAAGTTGAACTTGACGTTCACTTACAGAAATCATCTTCGTCAAGCATAAACCAAAGTTTAATCTATATTTTCTTAATTTTAACCATCAATCTGTATTTTAGAAACACCAGATTACATTAAATTTCGCTTCAAAAACATAATTCGATTTTAAGTTTTTCCTTGTTCACTCGCTCGCTCTTTTTTCTCTCACATTTTTTAAATTGATTGAAAATTTAATTAAGTATTTTAATTTTGTTTTCTTCTTCCTATGATATATTTTTCGATTTGAAAAAAATCGAATGATCGAGTTATATTTTATGAAGAAAATAGTTTCTAGTGGTAAACAAAAAGTTGTTTTCATTCTTAGCTTAGATCAAACTTATACACATTGTAGAGTCAATGCGCAAATAAAATTGGGATCTTAAGAAACACCAAATTGCTGCCCAAAAAAAGACAAAATTAAATTTGTAAAATTTTAAATTTCAAATTTTTTTCTCAAGAAATCTATGATAACGATTTTAATCCATCCATAACGAATTAGATAAGTAATTGAAAAATGTATGAATAGCTACCTTATTTTTATTTTAAAAAATTAATTTAGACTAATGTAAACTCAAGATTTATATATACTATGTTGTAATTATCATTAATACATTTTCACATTAAAATTTAACAAAACATGATAATTGTAAACATTCACAATTTAATTTACATTTACACTTACACTTTTTATTAGCTGGCAGAAAATACATACTCACACTCGATCAATTATTCAAAAATTAATTCAAGAACATTTAAATGTTAAATCTAGTTTAATTATGACCACTCGCAAACATCGAAAACAGACAAAGTAAATCTTTATTCTAGTTCAGAACTAAAAACAAAAAATTATGAAAAAAACTGATTATATAATTATTTTGATTTAATCTACATGTATAATTTATAAAATAAAAACAATTCTCTTCCAAATATTTGTTCATTTGAAAATTTATCTAGCTTAATATAATTTCGTTTTATGATAAAATATACATTTTATCTTTGGCCACATTAATTGAATGAATTTTAATGAGTGTGATAATTAAATACAAATAATCTAAACATTTGTATCTCAAATGATGAACTTATCAAAATTATTTGTCTATTCGATAAAGACATAATAATTTGATATGAAGTAAATTCGAATTCTTTTTTTTTTTTGTTAAACCTAAAAGAAATAATCTCTATTCGGCCATCATTATTTAACTGGAAACGTTTTAAAAAAAAAATTTTGAGAAAATTAGACTTATTTAACATAAAAAAATTTTTCAATAGGATTATTTTTTTGAGAAAATTCAAATTTAATTCGACATATATCAACGGTCTCAAATACTCTTGAAAATGTTATTGATTTTTATTTTTTTATTGATTTGTTCATGCACAAGGTAAATTCAATTTTTATGAATAAAAACACGATTGAGTTGATTTATGAAAATTTTGTCTCGTCTTAGTTCAAATAAAACTCATGTTTCGAATTTGACTCGAATGTATTCGAATCAAATCGAAAATATTTCGCAAAATGAAAGCATTCTTTCTCAAGATAATATATATATTGCAAATATATCGATTAGTTTTCTTCATTTTTATAATTTAATTAATGATGTAAGTTAATTTATTTTATGTTTCAATGCTTATCGAATTAGATTTTTTAACGAGTTTAGATATTGCCGATTTACGTAGTTGTTGCTTTAGAATGGAACACAGATCAGAATCTTAATGATGGGTTCATTTTTGATACGAAAATATTATCTTCATTAGAAAAGCCAAGTATATTTCTGGAAAGTTATGATGCGAAGGATTTATTTCATAATGAAAACGGTTATCAATATATGATTCATAAAACTAAAAAATTGATTTACGTTAACAGGTGCATAAAAAACATTTTTTGAATATTTTTTTTTATCAATTTCTTGTATAAATAGCTGATTCAAGACTCATAATATATAATAATATATTTTTGAACTAACCTTTGTTTGCAGACTATATCTTAGAACGAAATGCAGCGAAAATGGACTGTTGTATCCTCACGAAATAAAATTTTGTCATCTTTTTATTAGCTCAGGTAAATATTTATATTTTTCTTTTTTGAATATTTATCTACAATACAAATTTTAGTTGACTACATTTTTTTATTTTTGTGAATATGTGATTAAAAAAAAAATTTCACCTAAGTTATTGGCTCGAGAAAAAAATTTACATTAAACTTGAAAAATTTAACTACCGAAAGAAACTATTTACCTGGCTTCCAAATACATTTTACTTATAATCATGATTGCAAACATGAAAAAAACTTTTTCGGATTCAGAGAAAATTGTTTGCACCTCATATTGGCATTAAATCCTGTTTTAGGGATGCATTTTTATTTGTATTATGTATCGACGCTTGTATTTGCTCTTATTAGCTATTCAAACTTTTATATTCCGATTGTAGCAATCACAGGTCGCTTTCTTATAATTATAATACCATTAATTGCCATTTTGATCAACTATCAAAATATACCTGAATTCACTAGTTACACATTTATTGATTACTGGTTCTTCTTCTTTTTTTGTTATATTATTTCCATGTTTGCTCTGCTTTGTTTTGCTCTCAAAGAATTCTCAAACGAAATAACTGGTCCTAATCAATATATGCAATCATTGATAAACAACAAAGATCAAACTGAAAAGCCGAATCGAGAGATGGCCTATTCAAATTGGAAACAACATCTCAAAGAACAAATTGAACAACAGAATGCAAATCTAGTCATTGTCTCTTCACTGCAAACAGATTCAGTTGCTCGTCATCTCTATCCATTTATCTTAGCTATTTTTAATCTTATATACGTTTTATTTATTTACAATATAAGTTCAAAGTAAGTTTAGTACGAATCTGTATTCAAATTAATTGCATAATGTATATTTTTTTCAGCGATGAAAGCGTTTTATTTAAAATGAGAGATATGAATAGTGACCATGGATTTTGAAATAATTGATTAAATTTAAAAGAATAATAAATCAGCAATTATAATAAGTAATTTTATACGACACATTATACATTTAAGGAATTTGATTCTTATTTCAAGGATCGTCATGATTAACAAATCTATTTAATAGAGTAATAAAAACTATTCAAATTACGTCTAGATCAAAAAAAAACAGAATGCCTGAAAATCTTTAGCAATTAAAATTAATGGTCATCAAAAGTAACTCCATCTATAAGAAATACAAAAACATATATGATCATCACACATTTGATTTCCGCTTAATGTATGAGTTTACATGTATAAATTTAAATTTTCAAATTTATATGTGTGAATAAATCACAAATGTATGCTGTTGAACATTCCAGATTGTAATTTTTGATTATTTATTGATTTATATAATGAAATGAGATATATAATTGATCTCATCGATTAGCTTCGACACAAGAAATTATCATCCTTTTGCAATACAATCAAAAGTGTTTATAATTAATAATCTTCTTTTATAGTTTTTGATTATAGTTGTGCTGGATTCTTTAATGATTTGGTTATATTTTTTATTTTCTCAAGTATCACTAACAATTTTGTAAATTTTTTATGTGTTAAACATTGAAAAAAGATTACCATTTTAAATCGATAGCAATATATTAGTCAATAACAGTATTAGTTATATTCACCTATTTATTAAGAGCTAAATTAATTTTTTATTTATTTGAGAATTAAATAATTTTTTTTAATTAAATGGACTACAATTTATATCTTCAAATTTGACTTAATTTTTTGCTGAAAATTCTTAATTAAATTATACAATTATAGACGGCGATACCAAACTCTTAAATCGTATACAAAATATATTACATTTAATTAACTAATCATTTTCACAAAAGTGCATATATTATAATTTTACACTTATTTTTTTATGTCATAAAAAAATCGATACACAAAATTTATTATTTTCCTATTTTAATGTGTAAATAATTTAAACTAATCGAAAAACTATTAAAAACCATAACTTGAATATTTAGTTCGGTAAAAATATCAAGAATATATAATTATTCTAGCCGATAAAGAAATGAATCGGAAAAAATTAAAAGTGAAGGAACATTTTCATTACCGAAATTAACATACTTTATCTAGCTCTATCATCGAAAATCAACATGATAATTTTTATTTAATAAATTTATCCATATGGTTTAGATGTCTCTAAAATCAAATAATTAACGCCTATTAATAATTGCTCCAAAAGTTTTATATAATGTTGTCGATTTTTGGATTTAGCCCAAGTAAATAAAAAATATTTTATATAATATTAGTTAAAAATTTATGACAAAGTGGAAAATTCAATCAAAATTTCTGAAAATACTTAAAAAATTTTTTTAAAAACAATAAAGCATTAACTATATTATATAATAAAAATTATTGGTCGTAAAAAATATCTTAAATTTCTGGATAAATATCTTTTTATTCAATCTCATTTTAAAATTTCGGTTGATTATTGATTAATTTTATGAAAAAAAATATTATGTAATCATACAATTAATAATTTTTAATAAAAAAAAGCGATTAATCACAAAAAAATATTATTTATCTTAAAATTAAAGAACAAAATAAAGGTCCTAGGTATTTAATGAAAAAAAATCAAATTAAACAGGCAAATACTTTTTTTTAAAACTGAGTCATTATTTAGAACATAGAAGATGAAAGACCTAAATCTGTTTGTGTTATAGATCTTAACTATATAATTAAAATAAAATTACATCTAAACAGAGTTATTTNNTTGAATTTGTTTGTGTATATATATCTTAACTATAGTTAGAAAATATTTCATAATGGTGCTCAAAAATATTTGATTATTAATTTAGCAGTATTTACAAAAAAAGGTGATTAAATCTGCTTCTCGCATTTTTTTTAAATTATAAAATATAAATTTCAAAATAAAGTAATCAAAAATTCAATATTTTGAAACTGAATGAAACCAAAAATTTAAAATTCATTTCGTATTGACCTTCTAAATTATAAAAATTATTAATAAATTTGTTGATTATGAATAATTACGGTTTTTCACAATAGAATTTTACTACTAATCGAAATTAAGTTTTATTAAGAATTTTTTTAATTGCAAAAAATGTATTTTAATGTCCGTAACAAAGCAAGGGTTTTATAAAAACATAAAAATTAAAAATCAACATATAGTGAGGCTATATAAATATAAGATTTTAACATTAAAATTTTTCAACTAATAATAATTTATTAATTTTAAATTCAAAACAAAAATTTTGAATTTTTTTTAATATACAAATACAAAAAAAAAATTTCTAATTTTTTAATTTATAGTTTAAGATATTAAACTTAGAAAATAGAACTTTTAACTAAGCAAAAATTTATTAAGTTGTAAATTATATAATTTTAAATTTTAAATGGAAAAACTTGAATTTTCAAAAATAAAATGTCGCTTATAAAAATTCGAAAAGAAAAATAATAGAATATAATCAATGATAAGAAATAAAACTAATTTTGAATTGTAACTTTATTTCCGGAAGCAAGTCAACTACTATAATACAAATTTGAATTTAAATTGGAAAATTTTTTTTTTAAATAATTTTGAAAAAAACATAATACTCATATAAAAATCTGAGAAATCGTTTAGGTAATAATTGAAAAATAAACATGATGTACTTGATACGATTTTTGTGGTAATATTTCTTTGTTTTAAATGATTCATCAAGGTGACTATTCAAAAAGCATCTTTGTAAATCTAAATATTTGGCGAAAATCGATGCAGGTAATTTAACTAAATTATTTCATCAAATTTTACTTGGCTATTGCGTACGATTTGGGTATTCTTCTCCTCGGAGAATACTTTTGTCAAAATAATTTTGTATCGTGATATGAAACAATGAAAATAGCAATTGATGGTTTCTAATAAAATTGATCCAAATAACTCTGTTTAGATGTAATTTTATTTTAATTATATAGTTAAGATCTATAACACAAACAGATTTAGGTCTTTCATCTTCTATGTTCTAAATAATGACTCAGTTTTAAAAAAAAGTATTTGCCTGTTTAATTTGATTTTTTTTCATTAAATACCTAGGAC
>BLXL01010525.1:0-17895 GCA_023170135.1 Acarapis woodi
TTATGTTAATTTTTTGATTTTTGTCGAAATTAGCTAGAAGATACATTGAAACTAAATTTAATATGTAATATTGATTCGAATTTTCTAATAAAAAGATTAATTGAAATTTATCCACCTGCTACCGAGATAATTTTTTTAAGCGCAACAGCCAGAATTAGTTAAAACATAAAATTTTTTGATTGAAAATATTAAAATTTTATAGTTAAAAACAACTCATGGTAAATTGAATTAGATCGTGATTTATTAATTAATCTAAAAAAAATCTACCGAAATTATTTTTATTAAGAAGAAAATTAAAATATTTTTACATAAAAAACTTGAAGTTTTATAATCCCGAGAAATTTTTCGATATCCATCAATGATATACAAGGCTTGCTTAAAAGCATGACGGCTAGAAAATCGATTTTTTTTTAATGAAACGAAATAGATCATATCTTTTAAAAAATGATTAAATTTGTTTAAATCAATCCATTTAGAGCAGTCGATTCCATTTTTATATCATAATAGATCATTCAGTTTTTGTATAACTAATTTAAACATAAAATATAAAATCTTAATTTAAAATATATAATTTATATTTTAAAGTCAATACTTAAAATAAAAAGTAAAATTATAACATAAGGAAGAAAAAAAAATTATTTTAAGGTAAAAAATTATAATTGAAAAACGTAATTTTGTACGCCTTTTTCTCGTATGGGTGATCAATAGGTCTTGTTATTAAAATTTTAATCCAAAAAGTAGGGAGATACTAATTATCTTTTTCAAGTATTTTTATTTTTCAAACCAAGTAGCCAAAGAATTCAAGCATTAGCTCTATTTATTAACTTAAATAATAGCAGGCAAAAAATTTTTACGTTCTAATAAGCAAATAAAGTGTGTTTAGCATAGAATATAAAGTAAAAACTTGTTAAAGGCTAATAAGGTCAAATTGATACATAAAGTTATTTTTTGAAATGTACCGGTTTTTAGGTTGAGATGATCATAATAAAGATTTGAGTAAAATTGCAAATTAAAAATGTTTTTTAAATATATATTCAGAAATAAAAGATAAAGATTAGCCAGTAGTGACTGCTTACTTACTATTTTTTTTAAAGCTAGCCTCTGTTGATAACTAAAAAAAAAAGAAGCCTATTAGACAATTTAAGAAAAAATGTCTATGATGCATGAACACTTGTACAAAGCGGTTAAAAAAATAATGTATGCTACTAATTTTATTTAAAATGTTACATTTGGACTTTTTACCAAATTTTTAATATCTTAGCGTAAGGAGAAAATAAATTATCAATAGAAAAAATTTTTATGAAGAGTATGATTTACAAATAAATTTTCTTTGAAAATATTTATAATGAAATCCATAAGATTTATTTATACAGAAAAAAGAAATCAAAATTCGACACCTAAAGGATTCTAAAAAATTTTAAAAATTATTTCTGAATGAAAAATTACTTGGTTGAAAAAAATCATTTGAAAAATAGAAGAGTTAAAATAATTAAATTCAAGTTCACGATTTTTTAAGGAATTTCAGTAAAATATTTTTGCAAAACCTAACAATAAAAGTAGATACTACCAATATTAAATTACTATTGATAATTAATATTTGGTCTATATGATAATTTACTTGGAATATTTTTGAAATAAAGAGTTTTTCATATAGAAATTTAGAAAAAAAAAAAAATGTGTATAATTTAATTATATTTACATTGTGATTAAATCATTCATTGCTTAGAAAAATTCAATCTATCAAATTAATTATCCAAAACATGACTATTTATCGACAATCAAAAATTATTGATAATTTGAAAAGCAAGCTTAGTCTTGAAATCACGATTTTAAGACATTTTGTAATTATTGAAAAAAAAATTAAATTTGAAATTTTTGAATATTTGTTAATATATTTAATTTTGTTACAAATCAAAATTTACTTATTGGTAACAAAAATTTTTCGATGATTATTTAAAAGTTCGAAATGAGAAAACATCAATTTATTAATTTGAAGAAAAAGTTTAAAAATTTATTTCTAATTGATCAATAGCTTTTTTTTAATATTTTTTAATTATAGTGATTATTCATTAATTATAAATCAAAGATTTCAATCTAATTAACTAAGTTTTTTTTTAAAAGAATACTCTTTTTCATGGCGTCATGAAAAAGAATTTCAACAATAATTTTTTTCACTTATATGAGGAAAATTTTGAATTTAAGGATTGTAAATAGTAAAATTCAAAATTTATAATCTAGTTACAATAAACTTTAAAAAAATCACTAGGCTTTTCAAGCGTAATATAGGAGGAAAAAAATAATTTAAACCTTTTGAAGATATACTAAGAGAGAATGGTAATGAATACATTTTAATATTAATAAATTTCTTTATTCGAATATCATGTGGTATTCTGTAATCGCTGCCCATACAAAAAAATTCTTATGCGTTGAATAGATCGAAAGTAATATATTCAGAAAAAGCATACTCCAGGCATATATTTGCCTGATATGCTTGGAATATGCTTTTGAAAATATATAAAAATTTTATATATCATAAGTATATCTCATTATCAGTTTTTTCTTCTTTTGTTTTGTAATTCATATTTCTTCATGAAATTCTTCGATAAATTAAAAAATCACGAATAAAATATTTCGACTATCAACCATTAATTAAAAAAGCTTAGATGAGAAATTCAAAAAATTGATTAAGCATACAAATCGTTCTAATTATGAATAATATGCTTTATTTCAATCAAAAAACCTTTTCTTAGAAATTCAAATTTAGACTTTCCATTTTTAAATTTAGGTACAAAATGTAACTTTTTTACAATTCTAGAGATAGGTAATATGACCTTTACATCGCTGATTTTGGCTTTATAAATAAAATCTAATTTCAAATTATAATTTTTGTATTTGAAATTTAAATTACCCAAATTGATAATTTTGAAAGCCTCGAAAATATTAACTCCATCGTCATCTTCAAAATATCTAATCACAAGGTGAAAATCATTACGATCGGTTTTTATGAAATAGTTGCGGCATTTTTTTCTTTTTTCTGATTCCAAAGATGTAAACCTGTCTTTTTTAATTTTATATTGTTTGAAACACTTTTTACCTTCTCACACATATATGCCATTTAATCGTGAAAACTGCTGAGAATTATGTTGCTTGTTCAAATTCAAATAGAATTGTAATAAATAATCTGTTCTGATTTGCTCGTTAAGAGAATACTTTGATTTTATAAAATTTAAATGTTCGAAAAAGAACGCATTTATTGACTTCAAAGGACCAAGCCATAAAATTACATTGGTAAGATAAGTATTTGAATGCTCATTAGAAGTATATTCAATTTCATTATATATTTCTTCTAGATCATTTAAAAACAAATAAATAAGCTCCTCAAAGTAAAGTAATGAAATTATATAGACTCACAGTGATTTAAAAAAAATGTCTTGTGAGAGTGTCGAAAATGTTGATCCTTAGCATAGGATAAACTTTGATGCCAAGTTTTTCTATATAAATACCATCGAGAAATAATTTTTCAAAACTTTTGAGCAGGTCATCCAAATAGAATCTAGGTTTAGGTTTGGATTGCCCAAAGAAATATGAATATAGAAAAGCTTTTTCTTCACGAAAGCAATCGAGATCATTAAATAAAAGGTAAATAGGCCAAAATGCACATTTCGAAGATCGTGAAATTTGAACTCCATCTGTAAAAAAAGTGATTGCTATAATTCTATCATCATCTGCTTTTATTGACTTATATTCTTTGTAAACTTTGCCGTCAAAAATGGTTTCAATAAGATTTTCATTCAAATGAGTAAAACTAGATAATTCTTTGTCCTCTAAATGATCTTTGCCTGCTTCATGAAATCAAATTGTTAAAAATGCTCACTATTGTTAATTTCTCTTAAATCAAGTTGAACATTGCAATAGGGATATTGTTCAATATCAAATTCTTTTATTATTAGATCTTTATTACAATATTTGCATGTAAATCCGATCGAAGTAACAAGTTTGTTATTATAAATTTCAAAAGCGAACTATAATTTTTCGGCAACAAGTTATTAGTATTTCTTAGATTCAAAATCCTATTCACTAATTTTAAAATTTTAGAAATTGATTTTTTGGTAAGGTTTGATTTTAATTTTAGTTTTACAAACTCTTGTGCAATTGAATTTCATCTTCACAATGATTTGATTGCGATGAACTAGGTATCGAATCTTTGTCAGTGCTTATGTAAGTTTCCTACAAAAATTTAATTGATCGAATTAATTCGGTCGAATTATTAAATAAACCCAATGAATCATTTTCTTTTAAAACAGATGAATCTTTGCTTATTAATTCTAAGGGCTCATCAATTGAAACGTATAAATTGTTTTCTGTTGATACTAATGAACTTTCTCTTCTTTATTTGTTAGAATTATACCGCTTTAAATAGATTCGAATTAGAATTTAATATTCAAATTAAATCATTTTCTGAAAATTACCTCCTTTCGAAGTCGATAATAAGTAGAATTATAGATACCATCAAAAAGATGTGATTGTCGTTTACCACCCATCATTTAAAATTAAAAATTTGTTTTTAATATTTTTGTTGATGGCAAACCTTTTTTAAATTAAATTTTTATTTTAATCGAGATTGCTCGCTCGAAAAAAACAGTTAAACTTGAAAATTTGAAATCTGTGATCGTATTTTTCACTTAAGCGAAGATTCCCAAATTTTAAATTTTCCAAGTTTTTAATTTATTTTATCAAACGTATTGACAAATCAATTGATAAAAAATGATCAGAAAAGGGGTTACATTTGATGTGAGTATTTTTTATTCTGTCCAATTCTTGTTCGACTTCTTTTCTTAGTTGTTTAGGCATTGCTTTTTTATCTTCAATTATTAGACTTATCGAAAAACTCTAAAGCTTAAAAAGCAAATTAATCTAGAAGATGATTTTATTTTGACTGAATCGACTTCTTTAAATCGTCAAATTAATTCAACTATGACTAGAGATGCTGAAATTTCAAAAAACAAGGAACCTTTGGATTTCGATATTAATCAGCAATCAGTCTTCAATATTAATCATCAAACCAAAACTACTGCAAAATCTAACGAGCATCCAATTGATATCATGAAGAATTCTATTTCGAGTAAAGTTTTTGAAACGAACAGTAAGTCGAAAGCGACTAAATGATGCTAAATGAAGTCAAAATTTTAAAAAATTTGTTTGCACATCATTTACATCATTTGTTTCTGTGTAACAAGTTTATATGAGAAACTTGGTTGGTCGTAAGTCAACAATTAATCCAATTACATTAAGAAAGTTTGCTTTTTCAGGTGATATTTTAGACGAAATCTATCAAACAAATTATGAAATATATGCAACTCAGATCGATAATTTAATTAAAGAGGAACTGAAATATAATTGGAAAGCAGAAGTTAATCTTAGAATTAGTAAGAAATCGCAATCAATTAATAGACATTTCAAAAATTTGAAAGATGATATTGTAAATAAAAACCTAAGTGAAGAAGACAAAGAAGACTTTAAAGATTATGATATTTATTTCAAGCAAATTCAACTTTTCAATGAGCTAGATGTAAAAATACAAAAAATAAGATTGGCTGAAGATCGACTAAAATTTTCATCGCAAACCACTAATTCAAGTGAAATGCCTGTTTCATCATTCAAAAGAAACTGTCAGGTTTTGTTTAGTAGTTCTAGCAATTCAGATAGTGATTCGAGTTCTAATTCAAACCGTGGTCTAAGTATTGAAAGAAATAATAGGGAAATCTCGGAAATTGATACATTTACAGAATCTAAAAGTGACACTGATCAATCTGAACAAAAAAAATTGGTAAAAAAATATTCAAAAAAATAAGTTCGATAAGAAAATGCAAAAAGAAAAAATCAAGATAAAGATCTTCGTATTTATGAATTGCTATTATTTAAATTTTTTTAAAAATAATTAAAATCATTAAATTATAAGATTGTGTTTGAAATTTCTGCTTATTTAATAATAAAATAAGGAAATTATTATGTGCGAAATATGCTTGAAAACCCTGACTAAAGGCTACCTAGAGCGTAAGCTGAAATTCTTTTTTTTCAAAAATATCTCAAATATATTTTCATTTCTCAATCTCGCTATATTTTAGACCAATATGCACTTGCTACCACATGTAAATAAATCCTAATGATTAATAAATTAAATAATATGCTATTTTTGAAAAAAAAATTCATCAATAAGCCACTCAATGATCAAAGAAGCCATATATTTTATATTTAAAATAAAAAAAAAATGAATCAGCATCTTAAATTTACGACAATTTATAAGTTGAATAAAAAAATGATCTATTATTTTTATTTATTCAACAGAGAATACTAATATTAATATTATATATGCCTATTTTATATAAAAAAAATTTTAAAATATTCATTATAATTTATTTATTGCAATCAATTAAAAAAAATTTGAAAACGAAAATAAACAAAATAAATGTTATAGAAATTTTTAAGTATTATTGTGAACATGAATTAATCTCAATGGTTCATTCAAAATAAAAATTGATATAATTATTCAATTAATTAAATAGCAAATGACTACTAAATAAAAACAGTGAGTCAAAAAAAAAAAATTACAATCTACACTCATTCAGCTTCTAATGTAAATTTTGTATTGTGATAAATATTATCTAAAGTACATAAACGATTTATAAATATATTGAATAGTATGCGCTTTATATATTTAATTGAAATCATAATTCACATACAGAATAAGAATTTTGGTTTTACGAAAACAAAAAATAAAATTAATCGTATTAAATCAATAAATATTTTAAATTATTTTTGAATTTAATTTAAAAATTTTGAAATTCATTGTTTTTTTAATATTCAAAAAGAATTTTTTATCTTTGCTTTACAAAATGTAACCCATATGAAATTCGATTTTATTTTAAACTAATAATCAATTGAATCAATCAAGGAAATTTCATATTATTTCAGAAAAACAATTCTTTATTACATATTGTTTAATTGTAAAGAATTTAAATAAATTTTTTGTTTTGTTTAAGAGCACCTCAAACGGAAGATCAATAATTCCTTGTAAGGAAAATAACTAGAGAGAATTATTTTATTGAACTTATAAGATATTTAAAAAACATTCTAAAATACTTCTACAGTGAAATTTTACACCTTGTTTTTAGATAGATGAATATTTGATAAAGTATTATAGCTTGAAATCAACAAACGTGGCTAATAAAAATAATTAAATTTTTAATATGTGAATTAAAAAAATTTTTAAAAAATTAAATCATCATCAAAACAAATAATCAATTCACTAAATCAATAAAAATACGATTTAATAAACGATTCTATATTGCGCTTTTTGACATTGAAAATCAATCATCTTAGACAGTTTTAAAACATGATAAAACAATCATTTGGCAATAATTTCCTAAAAATTTTTCAATTCCAAATACTGATTTTTATTAGTTTTTATTTATTAGCTGGCCATATCTTTTCGTTCAAATTTTAAAATTGACTCAATACTATTTTAAATAATTAAGGCATTAATGAACAACACTGGTTTGTTTTCCGAGCTGTTTTATAGAAAACTTTTGATTGTGCTGACAAATCATCTGATTTCGCTACTAAATCATCCAATTTTTCTCCCCGTTGTAATACAGCTTGAATAGTGTTATGAAGTATAATCTTAGTCTCATCTAAATCATTTTGTAATCTGGTTATTGTATCACCCTGTGCCGGATCTTGATATTTTTTAAGAGCTGCTTCCAATGAGGTAAATGCTATTGAACTTCAAATAAACAGAGATTTGATTGAAATAAAATTTCACCATTAAATGTAAGTAATAATTTCTAAAATGAAAATGTATTTATTGGTAAATAAATAAAAATTTACATACTCTTCTTCCAGTGTTGTCCATTTAAAATGTGGTACGGTTGCTTCAAATTCGTCTAAAATATTTGTTATGAGAGTGTGAGCTACCCGATGAGGATATTCTTGATCGCTAATTACGATTGAAGCCAATCTATTACTTTTTACATAACTATGACACAAGTATTCTAAAAAATAAATAAATTTTTTCATGAATACGCGATTTCGAATTAAATTATATTTTTTCTGTAAATTTTCAAATTACAAATTTACCTTGCTCTTTAACTGATATTCGTGATACCGGATCTGATCTTTCAATCAACATCTTACTAGTGAATTTCATGAATTCGTGTACACTGTGTAAAAAATAATTTAATTAATAGGATGACGATTAAATGAATATGAGAAATTATCAATAGTTTTATAAAATAACGAATTTGAAATAAAATGAATCGTTGTATTTCAAATACTACAAAATTAATTTCTCAAATTACCTGTTCTTTTGAAAAAAACCGAATGATGACAAATTAACAGCCGACTTTAAGATGACAACTTTATCTTCGTGCTTGTAACAGATTGCGAGAAAAAATAGTTTAACCATTTTGACAAGTGGGAAACAAACAAAACTCAAATTAAATAAACTTATGGTCAGTATAAAATTAGATCTAGATTTTTTTCTGTAAAAAATAAAGTAAAAATTTTAAAAACAAAACTAAATCGAACAATTAAAACTTCAAAAAAAAACTAAACAGATTTTAAGCAAATTTTGTTTTGTTTTATTTTTTACAAAATAAAAAAGCTTTTGTAGAGACATCTGTACAAACGAATTTTAATTTAAGCATTTATTTTCTAATGAATATTTAATTCATATATCGGGACAGCAATCTAGTAATCAAAGTCGATATGATTAATTAATTTAAAAAATAACAAAAGAAAGTAAATATCATTGGAAATTAAATGTAAAAAGTAATTTTGAATATTAGTTGTTATTGAAATATTCGAAAAATATATGCTCCATCTTACAAAAATGTAAAATTATTATTAGGAATTTTGTAATGTAGAAATTTTCAAAAATTAAACAAAAAAATTCATGTTTTCTAAAATAATCGATCGATTTTGAGTTTCTGACCCTATTGTATGGAGTTGAAAATAAAATTTGAACTGTAATTTGAAAATCAATCTAAAATACAGTACTCATTTCATTTATTCAAAAATAATTGAGACTAATGATAAAATAAATCTATAATAAGTTTAATCGTTCAAATGCAAAAAAAAATACTTTTTTCCTTTCTACTTATAGATCACTTTATAACGATTTGAAAAAAAAAATTTTTCAAAGATTTTATATAACCATATATTAGTTCACAAGTTTTTTATGGATAAAATTTTCACCTTTTTTGCGAAACAATAAAAATAAAATCGTTTTATCTATCAAGTTTTATTTCCAATAACACAATCTATGATATTAATCGAAAATTCAATATTAGATAAAATAAGAAGAATAAATTTATAAAAAATAAATGATAATATTATAAAATCAAATTTATATTATATTTCAAATTAGGATTACTGAAAAGCTAATAATCACTTTTTTTATAGTTTTACTTACTTAGCCTGATAAAAATTTTATAGTACATTTGGATCGACAATTAAATTCATATAATATTTCGAATAATTACTTCAAAGTTTATACAATAATCAATTTTTCAAATTATCGATTCATAATTGCTACTTGCATTTTGAAATATAATTGAAATAAAAAATGATCATAAAACATTATTTTGGTGATAGTAAGGTAAAAGATAGACAAATTTTACAAAATCGAAACTTTTTTTTGGCAAATATTCAAATGAAAAATTAAATACTAAATTTTTTTCAAATTAAAAATCATCACGCTTACGTTTTTATTATTAAAAATCAAATCTTCTTTGTGAGTTTAAAATGATTTTAACTTCTGAACTAAATCTATTAAAATAAACATGTTTTATAAAAAAAAATTGAAACTGATTTCTTGAGAGGCAAGCATAAAGAATATTTTTCTATTTTGTATAAATATAAATTTTCTGGAAAAAAATTTTCAAAGGGGCAAGGGGCTCAACAAGTGTGCTACACTAAATCGGAGCGTGTTTTTGATTCTATTATTGTTTTTTGAATTAGTTTTGGATTATAACAATTCTGTGCATTGTTTAAATATTTGATTTCGAATAGATAAAATTTTATCTGAAATCAAAAAAAAAAAATTAGAAAAAAACTAATTCAAATAATTAAATATTTTAATAGATTCGGTCATTAATTATTTTTTTTATTTTTCTTTTTTTTTTTGACCTAATACAAAAATCGTAATTAAAAAAAATAATGATACATACTAAATTTTTAGATCATTTTCACTTTAAAAATCAGAAAAAATTTTAGGTCTGCATGAAAAAATAAAAAATTATATCCTGAAATTTTAATCAATATTTAAACCGATCAAATTAATTTATTTCCTTTCATTTTTAGATCTAAAATTTTTTATACTATCATGATTATTTTTTATAACTGATATCAATATGGTGAATTTCGTTTGCATTTCTAAGGCTAAAAATGAAAGAAATGGGCCTTTTTTAATGCTTTATTAATAGTGTTGCTCAATTTCTATTAAATAAATTCACAAGTGATGTAAATTTTTAATTTAAATTAGATTCTTAGGGAAGTAAATTAAATATCATCTATTTACCAAATGCGCATACCTACAGAAAAATTATGATGGTACATTTTAAAAATTTTTGAAGAGAAAAAAGTTCCATCTTATTTTTTTATGCGTGTTTTCGAACAGTACACAGAAAAACATATATTTTCTAGATCCGTAGTTTTTCATTTTATTTCCGAACTTATATGTTGAAAATATGTGCTATAGATTTGATGATATGTGCGGTGAAAATTTTTACGTCTTTTTTTTTGCTGCATATTATATTCGACACACACATACACGCACACATATAAAGATACATAGACAGTTTAGTTGAATAAATAAATATCATACACAGTGGTAACATTTTCAGTGAAGTTTTTGTGCAAAGCTGCGACTTTCAATTCGAAAATTTCTCTATATCATCAACATCGTACACAAATAAATTTGAACCTAATTACCATCTGAAATTAAATAAATTATTATTTGATAATCTGTTAAGAAAGTGATTTTAAAATTTAACTTGGTGTTATCGGTAGAAAAAAGAAATTTTTTAAAATACTTTTATAAAAAAGCCTTGAAAATCGAATTTTCGATCGAAAAAATATTTATTCAATCGATTTTTCTAAATTTTAGTGAAAATATTATTTTTTTAATAACCGGAAAGAGCTTATCCTCCGACAAAATCTTTATTTATTTATTTAATTTGTTTGTAAATTCACTAATTAGTGTTCATTTGTCAAATTCTTAAGAAATTTGTTAGGATAACTTCTATAATTTATTAGAAATAATTCAAATTTATAGACAATAAATAAATAAAAAAGAATATATATATGTATGATCATAATTAATGGAAAGATGCTTTGAAAGTTACCTTTGTTTTATACCCTTAATATAATAATAAAAAACTTAAAGAGTCTTATAAATTGAACTAGAAAATATATATATCAAATTAAATTAATAAATCAGATTTTTTATAGAATAAGTCAAATTAGTGTTTTCGATAATAAAAAATGTCAAAAGCAATCTCGAACAATGATGTTGAAAAAGGTGAAACTGGGCAATCAATGGATTCAGAAGGTCAAAAAAACCCTGACGATCCAGTAAGTAAAGTGCAAAAAGCTAAAGAAATTATTTTAAACATTATTTATTTTTAAAGGCTCCATCTCAAGCAGTGTTAAGAGGACAAAAACGAATGCAGCAAACACAAGCACAAGTAGACGAAGTAACCGAGATAATGAGAATGAATGTCGAAAAGGTACTCGAAAGAGATGGTATGATATCAGCACTTGATGAAAGAGCTGATGCATTGAAAGAAGGTGCTGAAATGTTTGAAAAACAAGGTAAATAATTTTTATTTTCGTCAATAAGAAATCTGAAAATTATACACTAAATCGATATCTTAAATCTATTTAATAAGCCGGTGCATTAAAAAGTAAATTTTGGTGGGAAAACATGAAAATGATCGGTGTAATGGTGGCAGTTGGTCTACTTTTCATACTCATCTTTTTCTATGCGATAAGTGGAAATTAAACTTGAATTATTAATATTATCTCATCAATACATTTGTTATTAAAAAATATATCAAATTATAAATTTGCTAATTTTATATTTATAAATCATCAAAATCAATTTGAACTTGATAAACTTTTCTAAAGAAAGTCAATGATATTGCCATAAGTGTAGTCCACATGAGTCTTAGATCAATTCGATCAATTAACTAGTCTATTCAAATTTTATTTTCGACCAATAATAAATTTTAAATAAATTTCATTCACTTATTTCGAATCATTCTATTTCAGAACTTCATTTAATAAATAATCAATATGATTTAATCAATAATTAATTATAATTATTCATTATCATGATGTGAATAATATAAACAAAAAAATTAATCTAACCATATATTTGAGAATTCTTTAGGAGTGAAATAAGATTTATACCTCATTACCTTAATTTACAAATTCAGCACTTGAAGTAAGAATTTTCGAAAATTTTTTTTGTTTCAAAATTCAACACGTTTTGGTGAATTTGCTACAATGTGTTTAACAAATACTATCGAATAAATAAATTTTAATATAATTCGAAATTTGCGTATCAAAAAAAGTCTCAAGCTCACCCCTTGTTTGTAAAGCAAAGATAATCACTCACCTGTTATTTTATAAAATTAATAAATTTGGCTTATGAATTTTTTTGTTCATTTCATAATTTAATTTAAAAAAAATGTATATTTAAGTTTTTTGCAAATAAAAGTTTGAAATCCAAACATCATTTGATGAAACATTTTTAATTCTAATTTAAAAATAAAAATCAAATTTGTTTAAATTCAAATGTATTAAAAAAAAGAAAATTAATTTTGCTATGATAAATATTATTCTTGAACGCCATGAATATTTTTTTCAATAAAGTTAGTAGTTTTAGTTGATAGAATTTAAAACAAAACAAAAAAAAAAAAAAATAGATCTCTATGTCATTCAAATTTTAGCGCTTCAACTTGCATTCTTATTTTACAAAAAAGATAAATTATGGTTTGCGTGCGCGTCATTAAAATATTGTTTTTATTTTCTATATTCCCCTTTAAATTTAAAGGTTACACGAAAATCAAAAAAAAAAAAGAATTTGTAAAAAAGAATTAAGTTCTGTTTAGGTTGTAATCGATTTAAATAAATAATTAAAAATAGGGTAAGTAAATTGATTTATGTTCAATTTATCAAAGTATTTCGAATTATTTCATGTAATTATCAAGAATTTATACGTTAATCACTAAATTTTTTAAAGGAAAAAAATTAATTTATTTGACTAATTTTTTCATTTCGCTTTCAAGAAAAAAATTATTTCAAATTTAGGATGATTTTCAGCCGACTAATTTCGAAAAATAATAAAATATTGACCATCGTTTCTCGCAATCCAAGATTTGTTAGACATGTCAGTGAACCAGCATACGATTCTAGCGGATTTGCACCTAGACCATTCTTAGCTACTTTGAGCGAATATTGGTTCTATCCAGGTATTGCTGGATTTGCCGCTTTTATGTATTTTATTATGTCATCTCCTTTATCCGAAATTACACCAACTTCTCAAATAAGACATCCAAATCAGTACACCGACAAATGGTATTTTCTTTATCCAGAACTTGAAAATTATGTAAGAAACAACTACGAAACGTTGAAAAAAGAAAAAACTGATCCTAAAATTGTTATCCGAAAGGTTTATGATGTAACATTAGCTAAAAACAAAAATTAAGTTGCTATTTTATTTGTAAATTTAAAAATTTGAAATATAGCGATCAATAAATTGAATTCTCTGATTTAGTTGTAAATTTTTTTCACTCCTATTCAATCTCAATAATTTTTATTTCTATGCAAAAAAAATCTATTTTTATTCCTTATTTTTTGCTATTCAAAAAAAGCGACTTTAATGGTATCACTAAATTGTTATTAAAGCTAAAAAAATAAATATTTGAATTTTTCAATTACGAAAATTTTTATTCTTTGATTAGAGCTATTTTGAAAAGTGAGACGACCGAATTTATATCTGCATAGTGAATGTATATATTTAAAATGATTTATACTTTGGCACACTGTAACTAAAAATATATGTTATATCTATTATCCTGCAATAATGAATAATATTATCATTGATTTCCATATTGAATTTCAAAATTTTACAAAAAATATTAGGCTATACATATTTTTCAACAAATTGTCTGAAATTATATATAGATAATTTGTCATAATTAAATAATTAAAAAATATTTTAATTGAAATTTTTACTAGGTCTTCAGTAAATTAAGTTCATAATTATAAATTCAAATTAAACTCAAAAATTAAATTTTCAAAAAAGTACTAGAAAATTTTGGTCAAAAATTAGCGAAAACATAAGAAAAAAAAAATTTGAATCAAACCAATGTATACTTTAAAAAAATTGAAGCATATATAATCAACATAATTTATAATCATACATTTGAAAAGACAAACTATTTAACATTGTCCTCTTTGAATTTTACCTTTTTATTCTCGCATAAATTGTTTCTACAAATTATAATTCTTACACATATAATCAAAAATTCTAATTACTAAATGAGGTTCACTTAGTACTTTTTTTCAAATATAAACCAATCCTTCTTTTGTGTAAAGTAACCGTTTTGTTTTAATCGATCCAATAAATTTAATATTTAGCCCAATTTAAAAACTTCATCAAATACAAATTTAAGATTAATAGTCCATAAATCACAGAACAGAGAACTACTAAACGATTAATTTTTTTTGCAAATTTTTAAAGAAAAAGTTATTTTTTTACCCTTTCTAACAAAATTTTCACAAATTTTTTGGTTTCAAAAATATTTTTTCGTCGTGTCTTTAATTTTTACATGTTGTTGGCAAAAAAATTATATTTTATTAAATTGTGAACACGAAAAAATATTTTTAAAAAAATAATTTGTGATAGGTGTTATTAACAAAGGAAAATTATTATTTAATTTATATTTTTCATACAGTTTTTGGAAACTTTAAAATCAGAAAATATTTCTCGAAATCTCGGAACAAAATAAATTAAATAAAAAAATCAAAATGAATCAATCAGAAGGTAATCCCTTTTTGGTTTTAAAATAATTTTTTTTTATAGAATTAAGTGTATTTTTAAGTTTTGAAAATTTGAATGGATTGAAATTAAATTTTTTTTCGGTTTGCCGATATCGTGTAAACATAAAGTGAAAATATGTATTTCATTTATTTAATTTAACAATGTAAATCATTAAGCTATAAAAATTTCTTGTATTAAATTAAATTACTTTTGCGCTTATTTATTCTAGTGATTTAAGATTAATTATATTTGCGTAAATTTAATTAATAATAAATAAGTTAAGAGTATCGTGCAGCATTCAAAAAAGAATATTATAAACATAACCAATCAAAAATTTTTAAATCAATTTGTTCAAAATCATCAAAATTTACTGCACAGAATTTATTGTCCGATATTATTAAAATCAAATAAGTTTCTAATTAAAAGTAAAATTTTGCTCAAAATCATTCATATGTGTGAATTTCTAAAGAATAACAATCTGTTTGAAATATTAAAAAAATTAAACTTTAGATCAATCGGTTTTTCATTTTTTGACAGAGGAAATTATTCAATTTTATTTTAATCAGAATTTTTGTCGAATCTTTAATAAATTTTTATTAAAAAAAATAACAAACGTTTATATAAAAGAATTAAAATTAAAAAAAAAATAATTTAATTTTTAGTTTGATTTTTTCTATATTTAACAATTAGAAAGTTAAATATAAGCACAAATATTTTTTGTAATCAAACAAGAATTATTTGTCGAGTTACTAGAAAATTTAAATTTATTCTTTTTATTTTTCTTTAAATATTGTGTAATTCAAAAAAATTTTCCTTATAATGCTTAAAAAGATTGAATTAATAAAATTTCACGATATTAATTATTTATTATGCCATCAATATTATATCAATTTTGTTGGGCGTATCTCTGAAATTAGACATTTTGTTTGAATAAATTTTTTTTAAATTACACAATATCTAGAATATTGGCCCCTTTAATAATCATTTCAAATTTTCATTAGATATCTCTAAATATAATTTTATATTAGATGCTCACAAGCTAAATAAGGTGACTTTTTTTTTGTTAATTTCAAAACATATCAATGCCTTAAAATTGAATATTTCATTGTGATTCCATTATATTCACATCATATTTGTTTAACTTGATAATTTTATAAAATTTTTGAATTTCAATTCGTAATTTTTCATGATTGAAAATTTCGTTAATATTCAAAAATGAATTTTAAATTTTCAATCCTCATCCTCAAGTAATTTAACATTGAATGATATGAGAAATATTGACTTTTTTTGTGATTTGATGCAAAAATAATTTTTTTTCGTGTCCATGTAATAGATAAATTGTATTTTCTTGAAAATCTTGAATGTATGTATTGAAAAGTATTAATTGGTTGTATAATGCAAGCATATTTAGATTAATTTTCTCACATAAATCGGTGGTAAACAAGAACAAATAAAAAAATTCTTCTAATATCATTCATAAGTGAAATGAAATGTTAGGTAGCAATAAATTTTTTACTGTTTTATTTTTTAAAATATTTTTAGCTTTTGTATGTTAACACTTGTGGGAAGTCGAATTTTGAAAGTTCCAAATATTTCTTCTGTGGATTATGTGTGTATAGTTAGTTTATTAGAACTTATGAAACTTAAAAAAATTAACCTTGTGTTTTTGAATGAGCATATCTTTATTTCCGCAAACTGATCTCATAATTACTTCATTAAATGGCATGTGTAAAAGAATAGGTAAAATGTGCTTTAAAATAATAAATTATTGAACTTAATATATTATACCTTAATAAACCATTAAAGTTTATATTAGTAGTTGGTTTTGTGCCTGCCTTTATTAGCATTAAGTTCTATTTAATTACAATGTGATTTAACTTTATAAATGAATCTAAGTTTATCATTCATAATCAAATAAGAATATATACAATAATTTATAAACATTTTTGTTCTTTATATTTACTAACAATTGATTGCGACCCTCTTACATAGTTATTTTTTCTTTCTAGAATATTAATTATAATTTTATTTCATTAGATTTATTAGAGTCAACTAACAAACAACGGACGAATAGCAAAAAATTTGGATTATTCAAAAGTATTTTAAACAAACATTTCAACCGATTCAATTTGATAGCCAAAGAGTGTGATAATGAAGAAGTAAATTCAATTTGCGCTTTCCCCGAAAAAGATAATTTGAATTTAGATTTTGAAGAGCGTGAGGATTATAATAAAGGTGATAAATCCACTAAACAAGAGAACGTTGTCTGCTTACAATCGAATGAAAACTCAGAGCAATCAGTGCCTGATTACAATTTCGAAAAATTGGATGCAATCATTTTGCAGCAATTCAAAGATGATGAGTTTCAAAATGAATTAAGTGAGAAAATTTAATTGCCTTCAAAAGTTTTTGCTCATTTATTTATGTAAAAATAAATCAAATTTATATATTATAGATCAAGAGAACGATATGTCAAAACACTCGACCAACAGCAAAAGAACTAAAACAAGCAGTATTAGTTCCAAATTGAGTTCAAATAGCAAAACACCTTCTGAAAGTTCTAGATCAGTCTCTAGAAGTCTTTTAGTCGATAAATCACCGAATAATAAGAAAAAAATTGGACAAAAAGGATCGCTTAATACATCGAAAACAAATGTTGAAGTGAGCGAAACAAAAAAAAATGCCTCTGAAAATGGTGATTTGAAAAATGATATGCCTCAAAGTGCAAATATAGAAAATGTAATGTCTACAAATGGATTAAATAGTGATAAAGCAAAAAATAA
>BLXL01010526.1:0-25914 GCA_023170135.1 Acarapis woodi
ATAATAATAATAATAATAATAATTTTAATCTTGATTCATTATATAATAAATTTATTATTATGAATGAAATAGACATTGTATATATTTTGTATAAACATTTTGTAAAGTGAATGCGACATAAATAGATGTTGATTTAAATCTCTTTTGTTGTCGCAAATAGATTCAGACAATTTAATTGCTTATTTATGAATCATAAGTTATTGAAAACTTCACGAAAATAGAAAATGTAAAGAGAAAAAACTTATTTCAACTTGAAGAATGTTTACAAACCAGGTGCTAGCAATAATGGATATGAATTGTATTAGAATTTTCTAAGCCTTTTATTTTTAAATTCACATTATTTTACTATAGATATGGCATACTTTGAATTTGAATTTTAAAGTTTCTAAAATCCATCATGTAGATCATCTGAAGTGCAAATTCTTTGCATCGATTTAAACTCAGGAGACGAATATCTATAAAAGCAAAAAAAAAAAAAATAATATGATGATTTTTCAATAAAACACAAACATATTTATTTTTTATTTATGTAACCTAGAGCATGTATATTGGAAATAATATTTTAAATATTATTCGCCTAATGTTTGAATCTCAGATCAAGAAAGTGAACTTCTTCCATTTAATTTTGTCTGTCATAAAAATTCGAAGACAAAACTTTTTGTTTCGCTTTGTTTTTTTTTCGTTTTTAATTTGATTTTTTTTATAATACAATATATAATATAAATATTACATGTAAACTAAATATGTAAAAACTAAATTTTGAAAATTAAAAATATTCATAAAAAAAATGCATTTGAGGTGTATTTTAAAATCATCAGTCAAAGCCACAAAATTTAGCTGCTTAAAGTTGAATAACTTGACAAAATTCTGAATAAGTTTTTCATTTTGAAAAGCCTAAAAAGTACTTTCTAAACGCGTTATATTGATTAATTTTGATTATATTATTTGAATTTACATTTTATTTTATTTTTTTTCCTTAAACGTTTATAAATTTGAAGCTGCTTAGTTTCGTAAGTATTTTATATATCGTGGTGTGATTTCATAACAGAGACTATATTGTGATAATACGCAATTTTTTTCATATCTTCATACTATCTTTATAGGTTAGCGGTTTGTTAAGATGCTTTTCTTCTTAATATGCTCTTCTCAGTGCTATAGGACAGAAATTTATAAATTATTTCGATTCTGCTCGGTGTTTATTCTTCTTGAAAATTTCTATTAGCCAACCACTTGAAATTCTCTTTCTAGCAGTTTTTTAACGTGTTCTCTTTTTTTTGCTGTCCGCAGAAAAAATTTTTGAAAGAGGCAAAGTCTTTAAAATTCGTAGATTTTCCTATTTTTTCAGCATTTCTTTTCTATATTTATTGAACGACTCTTTTTAAAGTTATTTGTTTTCTAAAAAAAAAAAATTTATTATTAAAACAGAAAAGTAATTGCAATGGCATTCACTGAAATCCAGAAATTAAAAGAAAAAATATTATTTCGCATTTCCTAATCATTGCTTAATACATTATTAGCCATTATATTCTTTTGTGAAGGTATTCCAGCTTTTCGACATGTTTTTGAAGTTTCAATATTCAATACCTTTTAATTACTTTATGATCATACTTTACAATGATAAAATTTGATTCTTTTACTGAAAGTTCGTCCTTTTACAATCAAAAAGTTTAGCTATTCCTTTTAAACTATTTTGATCTTTTGCAACGTTAAATACCTTCTATTACGAATAATTCTCTTATATCTCAAATTATTGTTTCACGAATAAAATGACAAAACATCTTTTTCTTATTAAATTTTTTTCTTCAAAATGATGCTTTTTTTTGTCTAAATTGTTTTTAATTTACTAACATTGAATCACTTTGACATTCAAATTTAAAATAAAAGTATTTCATGTCCATGAATGCTTTTTGGAAAGTTAGATATGTATGGGTTCTTATTGTGATCTATGTCATTTTACTGTCAGTTTAAAATAAAACTAAATGTTGAAATCAAAAAAAATTCCAAGTATGAGCCGTTTTTGAAATTTATTTTTAAATTATAAAAATTTATAGTTATTTTTTTTTTCAAATAATAGAAAAAAAATCAGATCAAATAAGTTTAAATGTTTAGATTCTTCATCAGCCTCCATTCATCGGCAGTATTTTTTTGATAAATGCATAGATTTTTATATGGATTACAATCTTGAATATCAAATGATGTTGTGTGATCGCATCTCTAGAAAATAGATATCTTTTCTATTAGAGACTCAATTATTATTTTAGGATTTATATATATGCTTAGACTTATATTGGATTTAAAAATTCCCCTATTTAATAATCAAACTGGTAATCAACTATATGTAAGCTTCTGATTTGTTTTAAAAAAAATTTTTTTCGATCAATGAATAGTACTCATGTAAATACAAGCTGGTCCTGTTGTCCAACTAACAAAATAGTATTTTGATTGAACAATGACACCACTCTTCAACACTTAAATTTTTTATCATAAATTCAATACCTTTTAAAATTGGCCTCTTTTTTATAATATCATATTTGTTTTTATTTGAATTTCTAATGGTCAATATGTCCATACCTTATTTGTTATGCTTGTATTTATAATATATAATAAATATATTAATATATGCAATATACATAGTAAGGAATTTTAAATCAAATTGTAAATTTTATAATTTTTCAGTGTTTGATTTTTTTGATTTTACTTTTCGCATTTCGAATCATTTTCCTTTTAAGCTAGATGATTAGTATTGATCTAACAAGTCTAAAATGCTCGTTTCTAGACTTGCTTTTAATGCATGACACAAATCTAATTTCATTGCCATTTGGTACTACTTGTCTTATCTGACGGAGATTCTTTTTTTTTGGTCTCCTGTTTCAGGTGCCTGACATTTAATTACGTTTGCTAATCTCCATCACACATCAATAGAGTGTTTAGTGGTCATTTCATTTAGACTGTCTAATCGCCTTTCTTTTCTTTAGTTATTCGGGTACTTTAGATGTTGGCATTTATATGACCTACACTCGTCAGCGAAGTTTGTTAGATTTGTCAATTTTTTTCTAACTACAGTTCGAACGATAAAGAAAGTGTAAAAACTTTTTAGAAAAGTAAAATTTTCTAGTGAAAGCAAATTAATAGTTAATGTGTTTTATAAATCAAAGGTTTTTGCTTTGCATTTAAACAGTAATCTGACTTATATTACTTATAATGAACTGTATGACGAAAGATATAGCATTTAGAAAAAAAAAAACAGGAAATTGGATGGTCTTATCTTATCTAATTTTTTTTGAAGGAATAGATTGTCCGGTCTTTTATCATTTCCACTTAAATATTGAGTTGTAATGAGACTCTCTTATTAACCTTAGAAAAACAATTTAGAATGTATTCATTCGAGAAATCTTTAGCAGCAGATTTATTTCATAAAGAAAATATTATGTGAACTTTTTTTAAACATTCGTTCTCCCACGCAAATAAACTTTGCAATCAATTTTTTTTTTTTGATTAGTAAAATATGTTTACCATTGTAAAATGTTAATACAATGGATCTTATAATTTTTATAATTCTTACACATCTGATCACTTTTTCTCTTTATCGCAAAATAAAATGCACAACAAGAAAGTCGAGTTTGTGTATGTCTATTTCATTTGAGTAGATACAATTTTCTAAATCTGAATTTCTTTAGTACTTTTGAAAACAAAATAAAGGAAAAATTTGAAGAAAGCTTTCTATATTTCCGTAGTCTGCTTAATTCTATTCAATTTAGCTCTCTTTTAATTCACTTTTGTTCTAATGTATTCTGTCGTCCGGCTAGTGTTTGGTTTTTATTTTTTGATGGACTTGTTTCTTTTTTAATTTTTTTTTTTTCATTCATTTCATCTTTTTACTCGCATACACTCTATTTCTAAAATATTTAGAAATATATATGTTACAAAGATAAGTAAGTCTGTGTATTTAATATTTATAGATTGAGACGCTTATTGTTATATAACGAACATAAGTGATGCTTAAATAGTGTTGCTCAATGTTCATTGTTTAAGTGTTTAAGTACAAGTAAGTAAACATGTTAGATATTTTGAATCTTTTATAATGGTCTCTAGTTAGTTGACTACACTGTTACTGATGCAAAAAGCCTATCTTTTCCCCCGGAGGCTTGGTGTCTGTCAATTCAGATTCGCGCAAAGATGAAGAAAATATTAAAGAAAAGAATCGCGTTTCCGGTTTTATTTTAGTTTGTTTAATATTAATAAATCTGAAATTTATAAATAAAAAAAAATAAGTTGATCACTCTGACTGACCATTTCTAATGTTTTTCTTAGCTTTAGAGTACTCTTGCATTTCAAATTTCAAAATCTGAGGAATTTTCTAAAAAACGCTATCAAATTAGAAAAATGTTTTGAAAGTAAAAATTTTTTTTGTAATTTTTTTCTTCGAATAAAAACTACATGGTCACAGAAAATCTTTTCTACATTCAAGTGATACATATTTTAATGGTTACTGAATAACAGGCGTCAAGCGTTCCAATGAAAAGTAGATAATGGAATAATGTTAAAATTCAATAGAAAATTATTATGTTTTAATATATGTATAAGCTCATTTATGATCTAAAACATACACTAAACTCATGCATCAGATAGTCAATAGATATTTGACTAGTCACTTTGGCACACATTTATAATCATAAAGCACACATGACTTTATGAAATATAAAATTTTGAGAAGGTTGAATCATTTTAAATGATGAATAAGAGCATTGGCAATCTATTGAAAATAGATTTAGAAATGATTTGAAATCCGATGAGACTACTCTCGAACTCAAATTTCGATCATTGCACCTGAAATAGATACCTGCTTCTCTGTTCAGATTTCTTTTTTGTTTTTTTTTTTTTCATTTTCATTTTCGAAACTTTTTTTTTGTTTATTCTAAATTGCTTAGAAAATGATTCACTGTCATAGATCACTCTCTCTATTGCTTTCATATACTTCTTATTCATTTTTCGTTGAACAAAAAACTTCAATCAAATTTTTTAATGTAAACTAGCCACCCTTAGAAAACTTATTTCAAGCATTTGAAAAGCGTCTTTTTTTCATTCAAAAATATTAAAAATATCACTAGCTTTTTTTCCGAGACCACAGCTGCGCATTAATACGACTCTCCATATTAAAAAATTTAGCTACACTTTGTATTTAAATTTATATGCTAATATTTACTTATTGCGGTCTTCTGCATGCATAATTCATCTTCTCAACCCGTTTCTTTTGATTTTCAACTTAAACTAAAATTTTTCCAACTAGAAACATTCGACAAAAAGTTTCTTTCCACAAATTTTTGAAAAAAATAGAATAAAATAAAATTCAGTCTGTCCATTTTCTTATTTCAGACTAATTGAATGTGTCCATTTTCATTAAAAGAAAAAAAAAACTCTTTCTCATTTTGAAAAATATTCGAAATTTTTATCTATTACTAAAATATTTCAACTGCCCTTGCTACTAGTATCAAATTTCTTATATTCAAAAAGAAATTTTCGTAAGTCAAATATTTTTTTCAACAAAATTTATTATTTTTGAAGTTTATAATATATAAATTTTATAGATAAAAAATTTTTTGAAAAGCAATATATGTGCAATTTAATAAATATGATACTATACATATTAGTAAAATAGTATGATTATAAAAAATAAATGTAAAAACATGTTAATTTTTAGAATCTAAACTCAAAATTGATGATCAATCAAAAAAAAAAAAAATATTTCTATTAAAAAAAATACGAATTGTTTTCTAAAATTTTTTAAAATGAAATCTTTGTGAACTAAAAATATTGAAAAAGATTATTGATAGGCATATAGAACTTTGATTGGATTTAAAGTACTTTAGACTTTAGATTTTGAAGGTATCTTTATCATTATACTTATTACTGAGTTTTATTAGATTTTTTAGATGAAAAATCATAAAAGACTCTTTTACTTAAGTTCGTTCTAATAATGTGACAAAAGCTTGTTTAATACCTCCGTCTGATAATTTAAAACAATTCAGCATTCTCAATTTTCAATTTCGAGCTAATTGTCGTCAATTTTTAAATCTTATTACTAATTTGACAAATCTTTTTTACTTGGCCGGCTGAATCGCGGCGTAGATACTAGTGTTTCTTTGAGTTTTCTATACAATTTATGAAGTATATATTTTTCTACTTAATGTATCGAGCATCATCCACTTTTATTAATTGCATTCTCACTCCCTTTTATCATCCCAATAGATTAGTGATGTTCTTTGCAGTTAGTTAATTGTTATGATATTTTACTTTCTTCGCTAAAATAATCTACTTGGGTTTTATTTGATTTTCCAGCTATCATGTGATACACTTTAAGTTATTTCCGTTAAAATTTCTCGCTACCTGGTCTCTTGCAATTAATGTTTCACTAAACTATGTTAGGTTTTTCGTTTAAATTTTCGAAAGTAGGAATAGCGAGCACCTTTTTAAATCGAAAAAAAAAATAACTAGAATTCCCTTAAAAGAAAAAAAAAAAAAAAAAGCTTTTCCCTGTAAACAATTGAAAGCCTTCTATATATAAAAATATAGCGAGAAAGATCTTTCCGAAAGAAATTCTCTTTAAAAGAGGTTCGTTCATTTTTTGAGTAGATTTTCTTCCTTTTAGACTTTTAGAAGATTGTCTATTGAAGTGGCTACCATTTGTTTTGTTCTCAATCGTCCAGTGGGAATTTTTTAAAAATCGAAAAATAAAATACAAAAAATAAAATAATTGATTCTGCTCAGTAAATCTGGCTAAGATTTTCACAATTTCTGGTGCCTAGAATTTTCTTTTCAAGGAATGGCCGAAAGAATTCGCAATAAAACGTTTTTCTTACGCTATTCTATCACTTCTATCACTGGACACATTGTTACGCGCGTCAATTTATAAGCTGCTTTTCACGTGTGTTTCCACTATCCTCACCTGGATCATTAAAGTATTTTGTTTTGACTAACAGTTTCAATTTTTTGTCGAAATGCGATTCTTGTATGCAATTATTTGAAAAAATTTTACGGCTACAAGTTGCATTTTAAATCTATGTTATTGTTTGTTACACAGATTTATAAAATCCTTTTATAATGGAATAGAAAATTCTTCAAAAATTAAAAAATATTTCAAGTTTTTTTTCCTTTTTTTTTAGTTACTATCAATCTTTCAGATATTTTAGATATATAAGTACAAAAAAGAATGAAATTTAATTGCTTATTGATACGTTTAAAATTTAAAATTTTTTTTTTTAAATTTTGCACAAATTTATAGACCATTATTTTTTTATCTGTCTATTAGCTTTTAGTCTAGCACATCAAACTAGTGCCGCCTAAAATTTATTTATCTTTGTTATAAAAAAGATTCTTTCTTTTTAGTCGAAATAGATACCACTTTCTTGAAAAAGAATTTTTCTCACTTTTTTTTAAGAAATCAAAAAATTGAAAAAACTTGCAACATTAAAAACATTGATGAAAAATTTAATCAAAAGCTACCTTGAAATCGTAAAATATTTGCAAAATTTGAATTCTGATCGCCATCTACTGAATTTGAATGCTTTCTAAAATAGTTATATTGATTTACGTTAGATGACGTGTAGGTTCCCAAATTAATTTTCGAATTTGCTGATTCTATTGAATTGATACTGCTTTATCGAATAGTGTTTCAATTTTATTGTAATTTTTTATTTTACTTTTTACATTATTTAATAATTAATCAAACTCAACAAATATGAATCAAAATTTGTACAATTTATTCTTTTATATTTTTTTTTTATTTTAAAATAATTTTTTTTTCATTTTTTTATAATTCTTTTTTGAAATTTTTTAAAATTATAGGTTTACTTCTTAAACAAAAAATGCATCTTAGTTTTTCATCTTTGGTCCTATAAAAGAAATTTTTTTCTTTTTATGAATCTTTCAAGTTTTTCTGTAACAAATCGTGAAATTTGCTTAAAGGTGTTTTTTTTTTTTTGCTTTATTAAAAATTTCGAATTAAAAAAATCTTTGAAGACATTTTAATAGCAATTTAATTAAAATTTAGTTTACAAACTTATATATTGAGAAAAAACTAAAAAAAATTTTATTTTCATATTTATGCCGACATCTATGTATTGCCTGATATGTATGCTTATCTCAACAATTTAGAAAATGACAGACAAATTTAAATTTTAGTATCATGTGTATGTTTTTTTTCTAAATGGTTTTGAAGTAATTCAAGTTATTGTTAAAATCATTTGATGAATTTCTATTTTTAAACGATAGTGTTATTCAATGAAAAAAAAAATCTTCATTTTAAAGTTATTTGATTCAAACTATCGTCCATTCTCTTATCAAAAATTTTAAAACAAATTATAATTTGCATAAACCTAGAACCCCTACTACTAGACAATTTCAAGTTGAAAATTAATACGTAAGCGCTTATAAGGTATTATGAAATGATCTGTGCGTATTGTGTTAAATCAAAAGAAATTATTTAATGCTGAAATTATAAAGTATTTAAGTGCCTAAATATATATTCTCAGATACACAAAACCTCTATACACATGTTATTTCGAGTACACAGCGATCTTAACTCTTTTTAAGTTTGTTTAAAATTAAAAAGCTGAGGTCTTTTTTATTTTGCATTTGTGAACAAAACAGCAAAGAATGTAACAGCTGACCTCTCAAAGGACTTTGTTGATATTTTAAATGTTTTAAATAACAGATATCGTACTTGTATGCTTAAAGATGTGTGACATTAGTTTCGACATTTTGGTTTGCATGCATAGGCTGTTAGGATAATGATTTTAGGATATTAAACACAGTTTAATTTATTATTAATAACTTGTTCTTATGGTTACACAATTATTTTTCTTATGGTCATCTTTCACTCTCTATCACGCCCTCTTCGCTTATAATAATATTTTATAAAAGGAAATACAGTGTTAAACTGTTGTTAGGGATGCTTCAAATTCTTTTTATCAACAAACATTTTCTATATTCTTTCGTATTTCATTAAATCAACCTCTAATTTAAAGAACTGAGTGATCTAGAAAAAAAAAAAATTTTCTATCAAAACCACTATTTTCATTTTTGGTGATAAGCCTCTTTTTGACCAACTCTTTTGTTTAAAAATTTCAAAATTAGAAAATGTTTTTCAGTTGAAAAAAAAGTAGGATAAAAAAAATAAATTCAGAAAAAAATTTTTCAACTTTATAAACATTTTCACAACTAAAAAAAAAACATTTTAATCCGTTCTTTTTGCATCGCTAATTAGTCTAATTAGAAATTAAATATTTTTTAACTTCATCTTCTTTATTATTCTGCGTTCATTATTAAAAACTTATTTATGGAAATTCTTCTGAATTTCCTTTGATGTTTAAACAAAGATTTGAAATGAAACGATTATTTTCATCCTTTTCGACTTTTAACTTTGATCAGTACTAATTTTATACATATATTTTTAAAATTTATCTTTTATTTTTATTATTTTGGCGTACATAATCTATACAATTTTCAATTTATAATCTAATAATGAATCATCTTCCATATTTATCAAAGAAATGCTTAATACAAATTGAATATTCTCTCAAAGCACTTAAAAAAAAATGCAAAACACACTTATGAATTCATTTACTTCCGATTTTTATTAATACATTGTTTTTTACCTATAGTAAGTGATACTCTTATATACCTTAATATTTTTGTACATTTCAAAATAACTAAATAAATCTTTTATCTACATTAGGTGCTTTATGTAGAGTTAGTTAAATTAACACTGAATAAGTCGCGTATTATGGTTTTTCTCATTAGTACCTTTAATATTTTATACTAAGTCGATCGTAAAATAGTTTTGTGTGTAAGAAGAGAGTTAACTTAATTAAACTCGTTTCTTTTTTTTTGGTCAAGTGGTGTACGCTTCATAAACAAACTTTTCAACATCATCAGTATTTATTCGAAGTTTAAATTATGTAATGATCATAAAAATTCTCTTTGTTGACTGATTTGATGATCAAGGTACGACATTGAAAATGCACTTTTTTATATTTTTTTTTAGATCCTAATTTTTTATGAATTTCAAGATCTGATATATTTGAAAATCTTTCTTATGCAAATTCGCTATTCTTATACTCAACTCTTTTGATTTATTCAAAATATTTTTTATTTCATCATATCTCATGCATCAATAAGAAGCTTTGTCAATTTTTTTTTCTTGTTTCAAATAATCATACTTACATTGTCAAAATTTTTCTGTTCATAATTTATCTCATACCAAGGATGATAGGTCATCTGCCTTGAAATTTGTGTTTTTGATTTCACCTCTAGTTTTGTCTTTTTAAGTGCATTTTTTTTGAAGTCACAAAAAAATCACCCGTTTTCCGAATCTATCTTAAATTAACGCGATTTCTGCTGTTCTCTGCACATTTGTAAGATAGTAGTTATCCGCAAATTGTCTTTTAGTATATAAGCACATCTTTCTATATTTTTTTAGCTCTCTTAATTGCCAAATATTTTTTGCATAAAAAGACATTGGGTCATCTAACTGTAATACTGTCACGCGCATTTAACAATTGCAGTAATTTAATTTTCCTATAAATTGCTTAGCTGGTCTTGTTTGAACGCGAGACAAATTTCTAGATTTTTTATTGTTTTCTATCTTTTTCATTGAGAATTTTCGATGTTTTTATGAAGCAGAGAACTTAGTAAATAAAAAATGTAGTTCTATTTATTTTGGCCAAACTTGTCGTCCTGCGAATATACTAAATTTAACTTGGCAATCGTCTATTAATTTACTTAAATGAGTCGACCGCCGAAATTTTGTATATGCATTCAACGAATATTTTTCATTAGAATGTTTGAGATTATTCATAAAAAATGATCACTTTTTTTATTTTCCATTCTTAATTGTTTTTAGTTGAATTTAGCAAGTTTCTCACCTCATCTTTTTCTTTTTCTTTCGATTAATTATTTGTTTATCATCACGTGGAGATGCTTCGATGCCGATTGTGCCTAATTGTGTGTCTTGCCGAGATAACAAAATAACTGCTTATCGTCTTTTTAGCTTTGTTCTAATTAGCCAAATTACTTTTCTCTTCGATAGAGTCTTTATTAGATAGAAAGAGAGAGAGAGCGAAAGTTTTCAACAGTAATAAAATTGTACTCTTTGTTCTTATATAAAAGTTTTCCTTCTTTAATTTCGATATATTATACGTTCGCTGGATGCCTGCCAATAGTCTCAAATTGTTTTTTCTTTTTATTTTATTTTTATTTTCTATATTCAATACAATATCGAAACTTACATTCTCTTACACACATTTTTTCTCCATCTTTATGAGTGAATGGATGAAAAAATTCTTTACTACTCTTGTCCAAGAAAGCTAATTAGCATGTCGATTAATTAGAAAAAACTAACGACATCTTCCCGCTTCAGTCATCGCAAAGCTACATTTTTTTTTATTTGCTGCTTTTTTTTTACTTTACAAAATTTCGAACAATCAAATAGCTTTTTATACAGATCAAATTCAGGTTTTTGTTTATAATTTAGAAAATCAACATAGACTGTAATCTTATTCTGACTAACACACTTTTGAATATTTTTATATGCAAATAAATGAGAAACATATGTCAGAATGTACTTATTCGATTTATTGCGTTCATAATGCGCATAATCTATTAATTTTTAGTGTGACCGCAATGCTAATTAGTTAATCGAAGTAATTTTAGCCTAGATTTCTATGATTATTTTTAATTTTCTAAAGATTGATTACTAAAATCAATTAAGACGGATCTTCGGACCAATCATTTTTTAAGAAAATACCTTTCAAATAAACTGAATATGAATTGACCATTGTCGCCTAGTTACATATTTCTTGGCCTTGTTTTTTTTGCATTGTACTTAAATTAAAAACTATGAAACGTACAAAGTCCAGTATTTTTTTTTTTCAAATTAGCCATATAATTAGCCTGGTCAAAGTTACTATACAATTGAACACATATATATATTTTTAATCACATATTTGAATAATCAAAATTATGAGCATTTTTTTTGTTTGAACTATACCTTTAATTGCTTCTTGGACTAATTTTAAAATGAAACCTAATCAATTAAGATTGCGCCGATTGCGAGCTAATTCTCTATAAATTTTTCTCTTATCTCCAACTTTCTTTGCTTTCTGACATTAACAAGTAAGAATGAGAGTGTCTATTTCAAAAAAAAGGTTAGAAATTTTGGCTACTTAATTAAGAGCAATTCTATCGGACATAGGTGCACGTTTCTTACTTTTTCATTTTTCTCATTTTAACTTCTAGCCTTTCTCTATGAAATAAAGTTAAGAAGAAAGAAATTAACTCGAACAGTTTTAAATGTTCGTGACAATTTTTTATTTCTCTCTTTTTCTCTTTTTTCAGGAAAATTTTATGTTCTTATTCTTTCACAAACGAATTCATGTTTATATTTGACTTACACTGTGATGCGTCTTTCGATTTGTCGCTTATTAAAATTAAATTTCATATATTTATTGTACATTATTTCTTACGTTTACGGTAAGAAATTTTCTGTAAAGAGTATTTACAATTTACCTGCTCAATATTGTTAGCCTATAATACAATTTTCAATAAATTTATTTGTAAACTTCTTTATTTTTTTTCTCAATACTTTAACCTATAAAGAGTAAGAAAACAAATAATCTAGGACAAGTGTGTATTCTTTTAAGCAATCACATAATTTCATAAGACAATACATATCATGTTCTATTGAGCGCTTAAATCGTGTTTATTGCATATATTTGTTCCTAAACAAAAACATACAATTTAATATTTCGATTATGTGTATATTCATTTTAACACACAATATAATCATCTTTTTTTAATTAACCATTGTAGCAAGATGAAGATCAAATTATTTCGGCTACTGCTATCGCCTTCAAAATGTATACAACGTCCACTTGACAATAATGATAGTTGGTAGAATTTTACAAAAATAGAAGAAAAAAGATATTCTAACTTAAACTGCTTCTTTGTTGCAATGCCTTGTGCTTTTTTATGTCAGACACGCGCTTAATTTTTTCTCTCTCTCACTTTTATATTTTTGACCTGGCCAGCCAAAAACAGTAGCCAGTTCGAAGAAGAACAAAGTCACCATAGTAACATCGCGCTAATCAATTATTTATTTTTTAAAAATCGTTTTAATTACACGCCGTTAGTCCAAAAAATAGAGAAGAACAAAACTGCTGCTATTGCCCATCTATTAATGTAGACTACCGTTTAAACAGCAGTATGAAATATAACAATTTAAAAAAAAAACTAAAATTTTATACATTCAAAGATGTCCACTAATCAAATTGCCTCCGCAACTTTTAACTATTTTTCTTTGATAATTCTAATTTAGAATTTCTCTGGAATATTTTAAAGTTATAAAGTGAATTGCGGCACAATCGATTCTTATGCATAAAAAAAAATTTAATCAGAGAAATTAATTCTTTTTTCTTTTTTTTTTTTTAAATCAACTCTTTTGTCTTGTTCAGTAAAATTTTTCCGAAATTATTATGTAAGTAATTTGAAAATTTTGAGTACTACACAATGATGAACATTACATGTATTAGTAGATGTCTACATTCGAGTGGTAGTGATGTAGATTTTAATTTAAGTTGTAAATGTTTATTAGAACATGTACAATTTTATATAGATTTAATGTTACCATAAGTAGTGGACTTTTAATAATAGAGAATTCAGGCTATTTTTTATGAGCATAATTGCTCTTATTTCGATTTCTTTATGAACTTCTTTTTATTCAAAATTGAAAAATTTATTAAAGCGAACAAAAAAAGCTATGGTCTAATTTGTTCTTGTTTTAAATTTAATATGATGACCATTACCTTGAAAATTTGTTTTTGCTCATTCGCAATAACCTTTTAGATGCTTTCCCTTAATTTAATTTCAAGTTCCTAATATTACTTATTGATGAGGCACTTAATCAAATTAATTTTGGCGCTAATTTGATGACACGCGAGCCAAAATGATGTGTGCATTGTTAATTTAAAGTTTTTATTAATAAATTTTCATAAGTTTTATACTTTTTTAATGAGTAACATCTTTTTAAAATTATGAAAAAACAAATTGTTTACTCAAAATCAGTTTATGAATGTGTGTGAAATTTTGTAATTTTGTTAAGAAATCTTTAGTCCACTACGATGAATCGTAAGTTGAATAAAATTCAACTTACAAACTTAATGATACCAACTAATCCTGAAAAGTTTCCACGACGTCAAGCCACCTTAGAAAATTTGCTGCCAACAAAGCGAATTAAATTAATTAATTTGCGTAATGTGCTTACAATCAAAAATTTTGCTTGGTGCGTAACTTGGTTAGTTTGTTTTGCAGGCGCATTTTTTCAGTCTATAGGCGTAATAAAATCATTCCTTAAATCGGAAACAACAACAAGGTATTATTTACATAATAATTTTTATAACACATACATAATATTTATTATATTTTGTAATATTAATTAGTGATTTTTATATCATTTATATATATTTGTGATTAAAAAGTATTGAGTACGTTCAAACAACTGATTTACCTGCTATAACCATCTGCTTTGACAAATCAGATCTCTTGAGCACAGACAACGAGACAATACGTCGTACAATAAACCAGCTGGACATTTCTCAACAGCTTAATTTTACCTACAATTTTGACCAGCTGTTCATAAGTTGTCTGGTAGCCACTGTAAACGAGAATGTGAATTGCAATGAACTACTTACAATAACTCATTTTGTGACATTCGACTTCAAATGCATCTCAGTACACGAACCCAAAATAGATACCTATCAATCTAAAATCAAAAATAAATTGCTGCTCAATCATACACATATTTACACATTTGTTCTAAATAAAACTCTTATTGGCAATAGATTTGATCTTACTGTGCATAATATTACTCATCCATTACAAATTTTAGATCAAAATTGGCTGAAATTATCGCCATCAAGTAAGCATAATTTAATTTTCATATAATTTGTAAATTTCAATGATGTTTTAACAAATTATTACAAATAGATAATACCATAATATTCCTTAATGTGCTTTATTATGAACATAATTAGCTAAATAATCAGATTATTTGAAAGCATTCGAGTGTTCAAAATTAATAATCTTAATTTTTTCTCATCAGAATACTCTTCTGTCAAGGTTTCATATAAACATATACAAAAAATTTTGCTACCTGCTCCCCATGATACAAATTGTAGTTATTATGAAGGTGACGTTACAAAGGCAAATTGTTTGAATAAATGTTTTGTTGAAGAATATTATTGGAAAGAGAATGCATGGCCACCGTATGTAGTTAAACAAATAAGTGAATAGATTATATTTGTAACCTCATAAATTCTTTAATTTTATGAACTAATATACAGATATGTACCTGGTTTTAATAAGAAGAAAAAGACACTCACCGACACACTTTATTTTGATTCAAATACGACTGATTCGACAAATATAACAGCAAAGCGCAATAAAATTTATGTTTTGAGCACAATCGATGATTCGAATAACAACACTTCTACTTTGATATCTGATTTGAATATTGACACAACTACTCAAGTAACCACTTCTACTAAAAGCGCGGTAAAAAATGCGACTTCATCATCAATTAAGCCAACAAATCCAAAGCTTAAAAATTCTAAACTCCAAGCATTTATGGCCAAATTTAAAAATAAGAATAAATCAAACTTTGGTTTAGGTTCATTACACAGTACTTTATTTATTCAAAAGAAAAAACTTAAGTATAAAGAAGAATTTGAATTGAACACGAAAACTATGTCAGAAAAAAAGTATTCAATTAAGGGACTGTCTGATATTAGAGGTTATTGTGACTTTAGATGCGATCGAGGTAAAGAATGCTATGAAGACATTTATAAACCAGTTAAAGAATCAGAAATTGATGTGGGAGGAGAAGAGTCTTCTCATTATTATGTTGTAGAAATACATCCATCTAAATATGTATTTCGTTGTCTTACATTTGAGAAATACAAGCGTGTTCATTTAGCTTGCTTTCTGGCTTCAACTATTACTCTTTGGTTTGGAGGCTCAATCTTTTTTCTTGTGCGACATTTGATTAAAGGTAATCTACACACAATTCGATGCTTGTTATGTTGTAATGCGAAATCAAATAGTGATTGATGTATATTGTGAAAGATCTAAGATGAGAAAGTATTTATAAAATTTATTGAATTTCACTAAAAAATCATTAAATATTATTTGTTTATTGAAATATACGTAAATTTTGTTTTATGTATATATTATGTGTATATATACATATTGCATTGCTTGAAATGCACATAATTTCGAAGAAGGTAACATTCGCATACATATTTATTTGAAAATGAGGAGTGTTTAGGTAGCAAAAAAAAAAGCGCGTTTAATATCTTTTTTTTTAAACCTGCGAACTTCCAAAATTACTCTAATTTTACAGCTACAAAGAAATGAAGGAAAAAATTTGAATATTTGTAGTTAATTAGGTTTTGATTTTTGATTTAAAATATATGCTGTGTACACGGTTGCTTGATCAATTAAAAGAATGCTACAATTAGAAGATTAAAAAAGAGCGAAAGACGCCCTAAACACTAATTAAACGCAATAATGCGCATCTAAGATCGATTGTCGTCATGCTAATCAAATGGTTTTTAAGTTTAATGCTTTCTTTCAAACAGAATAATTCTTTCACTGTTAAAAAATAGGCAATCAAATTTTATGGATGTCAATGTCGCGAATTTTGGATTTTCAAATTAATTTTATCATGCATTTTAGTCTTAAAGTGCCGCACATTTGTTAAGTTATTCTATTTGCTAAATATTGCCGCTTTTGTATCAAAAGGATTAATAGGTTTTTGCATTAAGACTATCGTTAATAGTCTATTATTCTTCGAATAAACTTATTTCATATTTTCTTTTGTACAAATTTTCTCTTTTTTTTTTTTTTCGTACAATTTTTATATTATTCTGCTGTCATTGTTTCAATTTTTCTTATTATTTACATGTGCAGTGTTTGGTCTTATGATTTGTTCATCTTTCTCCCTTGCCATGTCTATTTATTAAACATTAATGATGACTACATAAAAACGCAAAAAGGGTCATAGTAATGCATTCGATGTTTTATAATTTTAATGATTTATAAATGAAGTTTACGGTCGAATATGATTAATATTTTAATTATTATGATTTCATTAATTATGATTTGTTCAATCTGCCATACCAATTTTGTCTGACTTAGTTTTTCATTAAAGTTTTCTTATATTTAATTCATTTTGACCAGAATATAGGTCCCAAAGTGAAGAAAAAATTTGATTTTATCTCTCATTTCTAATAAAAATGAGTGTGGCTTTTTTACTAAGATCGTAGAAATTAATTAGTGAATTTTTTCGAATGATGTTCTAATAATACAGAAAAATTATAGCAATTTATGATATCGCATTTAGGAAAATACACAAAGTATCATCCTTCAAGCAAACTCTTTTCAATTGAAATTAAAGCAAAAGAATTATACTAGTTGATACTATAGATATATTAAGTACTAGGTAATACTCAACAAACTAATTTGAAATTCTTTTTGTACATTTTCTTCTTTTTTTAATATTTTTTAACAGACTACAATGCTTCAGGCATTCTACTATCTTTTGCAAAAATAAAATGATTGCGTATTATGCATAGCAAATGAATAAATATTTTTTAAGTGTAAAAAGATAGCGAAATAGATTGGATATAATCAACGAGGCTGCATTTATATGATAACTTTGTGCGTATCGATCAATAGCCGGACATTATACATTATGTATAATCCGTCGACTCGTGGCCAGTCTCTTCTTTCACATTTTTCAAACATCATGATCGCTTTAAATTCCTTTTTTTATTTAGAAATGAAAAATACTTTATTTTTCTCTGTTTATTCATTTAGTTCCTTTTTAATCATTCTTGAATAATTTTCTCTCTATTCGCAAACTTAAAAACTATCAAAATTATAAAATTTTCTAATATATACAGGTTTGATAGAAATTTTGTATCACAAAGTCTTTGCTTTCTTTAACTCTTGAACAGAACGAGTACAGAAAAGAGTATCAAAAGGAAAGTATTTTTTATGTTAAAAGCGGGGTTGTCGTATTTATCTCACGTTTCTTTTCCGAAGTGATGTCGCAAAAGTTTTATTCATCAATGTTGCTGGCCAGTATGTGGCAAACACACATATTACATTTAGAGATGGTCGCTAATGGCTATTACCTTGAAGCCCCATTACACGCTGCTAGCCATTAATTTGCGTGTATAATGCATCTTTTCGCGATGAAACAACCCTTTACAATTCAAAATTCTAATTTAACGGTCCACCAATTCCCGCCTCTTCTCTCTCTCGAATATTCAGTACATACGCCTCGGACAGTTTTAAAAATATTGTAAAGAATTTTCGTTTCGTGATTATTAAACAGACCAGCATCTGTTTGGCATTTAAAGTATCTAACTATTCAAAAAAAAAAAAGAAAAAGTATTTTAGATATTTTTTCGAAAATATTTTCTATCCTTCCTATTTATTTTTCTTGTTTTTTTTTTTTTTTTTGTTACTATTTATTCCTGTTTGCTTATTGTACTTTATGCATAAAATTTAATTTTCTATAAGATGAATTATACTAAAAAAACAGGAAATTGCCGAACAAAAATAACTCTTTTTTAATCAAAATTACTTCGCTGCTTAATTCCTTCTCCGCCTAGCAATGCCCATTCTCTGGACACTGTTTTTTGCTCTCTCTCTCTTACTCATTATTCAACTATTTATCTTTTTAATTCTCTGGTTTTATTTCAAGAGAGAAAGAGAGTCAATTTTCAAGTGTTCAGTCAAAAAAAAAGAATTAAAAAATATTAAAAATGCTGGTAAGTGTTTTGGAAAATTCTAAAGAGCATTAAATTTGCTACCATCAAAACTGACCATTTGAATATTACTTTAAAAAAGAGTGGAATAGTCTCTTGTGACCTTCCCAATATCATTACCCATATGTACATCTCTTTTCGACTAATTCTCTTGTCTTAGGTGATTTTCATTAAATAAAAAAGTATCATATCAAAAATAGCAAAAAATAATGATTCGTACCGTATAGAACATTTGAAATCACTTTTTAAAATCATTTTAAATAGCTAAAGAAGCACGCATGAATGGATTATTTGATACAATTTGTAGAGGTAGATGAAGAAAACGGTAAAAGTGTCTTTATTTTGGCTGAATTCTTGTGGTCTTTTGAAACGCTTTCTTTCAAATTTTTAGAAAAATCATGAATAGAAAAATAATGACTTTGCGGAGTTGTGTACAATGGATAAAAATTTTTGGACACAGAATCTTTGTCACCCACTTAAATCACTAAAAAATCACTAAAAAATCACTAAAAATCATTGAAAATCACCAGAAAAAATGTTTGATAGAAAAACATAAAATCCTTAGTTTGCAGCAGCGTGATTTATGAACAAAATCACTGAAAATGCTTATCTCCCCCCTCTGATTCTACGACTAAGATGATGTGAGAAAGTGTTAATAAAGTAATTTTATATATATATGTCCGTAAATTTATATAATGTTCTTTTATACTTCATATATGTATTTATTATGTATTGACCATTTTCTAGTATTCATTCTTTTTCTATTGTCCTTTTCTTCTTTCCGCCTGTTCACTTTTCCCTTCTTTTTGCTATTGAACTTTTTTCTGCTTCATCTTTCTAATTAATCGATTAATCAAAGTTTTAAAATCGTTCTAAATTAAAATTACTTCTATTTTCTAAATAAATAATAAAAAAAAACATAAACGGAATTTACGCTCACACATTCCATACCGGGCAGTGTATCAAAATAACTCGCCTATTGAGAATGAACAGTTATCGTATTTTTAGGATCATCGTATTTTGTTTCAATTGAAGATTGTAATTTTATCCATTGAACCTTTCAAATATTGCAATTTATTGTGATGAATGTCCTGTTGCATTTGTTAGCTTATTTTTTTTCTTTTAAGTTTTTTTTATAAAAAAATTGTCGCGTCTTTTATCGCTTTTCATGGAAAGTTTTTTAGACTCTTAAATTTGAAAAAAAAACGCTTCAATTTTTATTGCGCACACAATTAGCGGCAAAATTTTTTTTCCTCTGTTGTATATTACCTGTATCAAAAATTTTAACTTGAATCGAATTATTTCTTGAATGAATCTAAGCGATTATGTAGATATAATAAAATGTGCCATTCTGTAATGAAAAAAAAACAATTTAGAATCGAAATCAATCACTTTATATAATGTTAAGTGAAAAAAATCATACAGTAATAAAACATTAAGTAACTTGAATTAAATTACTTTGTATAAACAAATTTTATGTTTCAACTTGTAACATTTTTTTTACGTTTTTATAAAATAAACAATCGATGAATACAGGTTTGACTTTTCTTGAACAACCGCAACTAGATAGGTGAAATGATAAATTGAGGTTCCTAGTATTTCACAAGAAATTTCAGATCATAATCACTTGAGCAAGATCAAATTAAAAAATTGAAAAAAAGTATTTGTGAGGTAAAAAAAATAATCGGCGATTTGTGCTATTTGAAAATTGTTCAAAGAGGGCGCAAAAATTATTGTGCCACAAAGTATTTGAATTTTTTTCCCAATGAACCACAAGTTGCATCTTTTAGATGAATGATTAAAATTTCTTCTTATGTATTAAAATTATTTTGCTTGAATCTAAATTATTTGAATAAATAATGTGATTTCTTAATCATATGTGACATTTATGTGACGTTTCAAAATGACAAAATTAGTGTGAATTTTTCCAATTATTTAAAGGAAAAATAAGATGAAATGAAAATAAATTATAGGCAAAATCATTTAAAAATAACACTTTTTTTGAGTGTTTAATTTATTTCTTCATTGATCTAATTTAAATTTAGGAGTTTTACAAATTTAAAGCTTGAAATCTGATCTAAATAAAGTCACTATTTCATTCTAAATCAAATATTTGATTTCGAAATTTTTTCAATATCGACTGTAACTATGAACTTAGGCACATCATCTGTAGCCAAACTATAAAACGATATACAAAATTCGGCGAAATAAAACTTATTTACAATTATTATTCGTCTTAAGGCCACCAACTGAGTCGATTAATTGCTTTTCTTCCAAGTAATAAGCTTAAAATCAATAGTTATATCTTTATGGCCAAATGGTTTTATCATCAAATTGCTAAATATCAGAATCATATAAAAATATATAAAAAAGAAAAAAAGTAACCCTGTTGAGTCGATCGTAGATTTAATTGACTTCTAATTATTTCTTTATTAATCTTTGTTTTTTTTTAGTATTTTACTGTGAACAAAAATTAAAATTTGAGAAATTCCACAGGAATGATTCGATTCAAATATCCAAGAAGATTGAAAAGAAAGATGACTAGGCATGATTTTTGTTAAGCTTCTAGGTTTCTGTAATATTAGTGATAAAATATAAATTTTTGAATGCATATTTGCATTATATAGTTTTTTACGATTCTTTATTGAGTCTGATGAAGCTAGTTAATTAAATTTTGGTTTATTAGACTGCGATGTTAACTTTGTTACAAATTCTCTGTATCAAACAAATCTATTTATTTAAAAAGTAAAGACCACGAAATCTAAATTGTCTGGCTTCATTTATTATTCAATCTAAATTCATCAATTCGAGCTATATAAGTGAGCACAGTAGTCAAAACACTATAATAGTTTGTCAACTTCATAATTTTTTTCAATTGTTGATTCATTCTGTTAAATTATTGTCTATCATTTGACTAAATCATTTTTTTTTTTCAATACCTTTTTGTTTGAAAAAACATCCTAGAAATTAGTCGACAAAAACACTACTTCTCAAAATTTTCTTGTGTGTTAAGCATCTGTTTGTCGTTCTGCTTCAACAAACTTATTAATTAGCCTTTAAATTTTTCTTTAAAAGAGACGAAGAATTTTTTCTAGTTAATTTGACTACTAAAGGTGTTTGAAAAACGTTAGGTCTTATATTTGAATTTTTGCTTTCAAAAACTTAGATCAAAAAAATTCAATAAACTAAGTTTTCGTCCACTATATATTTTATGATATAATATATAATATAATATTAAATATAAATGTATTTTAAAATATTTAGATCTACATTCTTTACGTGTTTTAGATAGATGAACGGCTGCCACGCGTTTTTTCTATCTCTCGTTTATCTGTAAAAGAAGAATTCTAATTTTTATTTTTTTTAAAAATAGCCACTCCTTTATGAGATAAACTTTAAGTTCAATTAAGTTCATAATCTAAGACTATGTTCCATGAACTTGGCTTGTAATGTGAATTTCGATGTTTTTTTTTTTCGATGATGATTCCAATCAAATTGAACGTTCTTTTGACATGAAAACTTAAAAAGAAAATTTTTTCTCAACTAGTAAAAAGTTTAAGTATCTAAATTCAAATTTACCTAAATATTATTTAACGAATAATTCATCTTAAATATTGTATTCTCTTATTTAGCAATACTTTTTTACCGATAAAATATCGATCTTTTTAATGAACGCGCAAAACCAGGTTGTTTGATTCATTCTAGACTTATTAAACTTGTAAACTTATATATTCAATAAATTTATTTGAATAAACTTGAGTTAGACTTTATAAACCATAGATAATGAAAAAAAAAACTTAGAAATTCAACAGTTAAAAAAATGTTCTAGACTAAAGAGAGCCCAAAAATTCGCTTGGCATCTGTCAATTGCGCGTGCATACTCAACGAGGCATATTTCAGAAAAGTATATAACTTGTGTATTTTGTGTATTTTACACACGCAAACAACCAAGTCGTCGAAGCCCAGATCGAAGCCTTTCTTTGTTTGGTCTGCTCCTCAGGCCTTTATCTAGAGAATATCTAGAAAATCTTCTTTTAGAATCGTTTAGCTGTGTATTTTCGCTCTGTATGCCTATATAGATCGAAAGAAAGAGAGAAAGAGAGAGAGAGAGAGAGAGTGAATTGTAAGCAAAATCATTTTTCTAGGTTCTATTTCTCTAGAATTCGTACTTGTAAACAATCTCCGCCATTTTCGTATTCAGCTTTTAGCATACCAAATATATTTAAAATTACTTATTTTCAAAAAGAGACCTTAACGAGCTCAAAAAAAAAAAATTTATTTAGAAAAATACGCTTAACTTATTATACTACCTAGTTTTGAGCTAAAAGTTTGGCATCTGGAAGTTTTAATTCTTAGTTTTTCAAGTTCGTTTCTTAGCTGTATTTTTTTTTTGTTTATTCTTGCTGTACTCTTAATTTTTTTTTTCTAACAGTGTCTTACTTACGCCACTAAGTTCAAACCGATAGCTTGCATGAATAACAAAGCGTGGCAGAAGAAGTTATATTTTAATTTTTTTTCTCCTCGAGAAGAAAGATCTTTTTATGAAAAGGCAGGTGATTAAAACGCGTGCTAGGTTATTAGTCTGCCTTTTTTTGCTCTCATATGAACAAGTTTTATATGTGTAATATTAATATTCATTTATATGCATATCTGGTTTACCTTTTACGAAATATTTGGCGCGTGCAAGCTGTGCTTCTCATTTTTTAAGAAAAGAAAACCTTGAAATTAATTTAATTTTAGAAATTGCTTATTTAAAATTTTTTCTTTTTTCAAATTAGGTCCGAATTTTGAAATTTTTTTTAAACAATTTGGATATAATTTCATAGCTATCTTAACTTTTTCACGTCTCTTAGTATTCAGTTAATAAAATTTAATAAAACATATCTGAATTGTTCAATAATTTCAAAATTCTTTTTTAAAAAATTATCATCACTATTTTTCAGAAAGAAAAAAATCTAAAGTTATGATTCCAATAATTTTTCAATTACTTTTGTCATTAATGCTAAAAATGATTTCTAACCTTTCGAAATGAAAATACATCAAAAAAATTTTAGTAAATTTAAATTAGAACTCGGTTTGCTAAACTTTAGAACAACATTCATCAAGTTATGAAGTTTGAAATTCAAATCATATAAATCTTGTAAAAATCAAATACTAATATACTACAAATATTGAGATTCGAAACTAATGAAAGAAAGGTACAAAACAAAAGGAGTACTATTACGAAATTAGACGAATAAAATAAGGCGTAGATTGGTTGAAAATAAAAAAAAAACAGCTTGAAGAAGCCTTATTATTTTGAACACATCGAACATTCTCTCTGAAATTGCTAAAAATAGCAAGGACATTTTTGTTCTTCTACTAAACTTATTAAGTTTTCTGAAAACAGTTTTCGATGTAGAACTTAGCTTAGCGCCTTACAATCGATAGGACGCTAAGAACTAATATGATTCAAGCTTATAAATATAGAATTGTGGCGTATCATACAGATCAAGGTTTCATTCTTTTTTGTTCACTAGTATATGAATTTATTTAGTTGAGTTTCTAGTTGTCGATTATTAGAAAGCAGCAGTTCTGAATTCGTGTGTATATCGAAAGACTCGGTAATACCAATTTTAGGTACATATAATTTACGTATTACAATGTTTCGATAAAATATTCTAGAATTTACAGCACTTAGAGTGGCGGTTAAAATATATCTATTCTAAAGGAAAACTCTAAGGCAGTTGAACCTTCTGAACATTGTATTGCAACTAGCAAGCACTTAGCGTTGATTCGTAAAATTACAGGATAATAAAAAATAAGGCCAAGATGGCGACTCCAAAAAAAGGTCCCTTAGAAAATCGACTGACGTTTGATGTTATATATGTGTTTAATCAACAGTATTCATCGTTTATTATATATATTAAATATATATACTTATTTCAAAACCTTAGATTCTCTATTTAGATCGATTTTTTCCACTAAATTTCTTTGTACCCCAAACTTAGTATTTGTGCATGTTTTAAGATTAAATAAGCTTTCAAGTAGATTCATTTTTATTGAGATCGTTGTGCTATATTTTCTTTGATTTTTTTGCTTTTTATATTTTAAGCATTGAAAAAATATAAATGATCCGGAGCACCGGATTTCTTTTTTTCAGATTACACTTAGTATAGTAAGTTTAATTTTAAACTAAATGCTTTAATATTTGCTAAGGTTTTGCGAACTCAGCTTTCGACTTACCTTTAGTATATTACATTAAAATATGCACTAAAAAATACAAAGAAAAATACTAGCACATCAACCTGTGCTTTAGTAAAATAACCTGGGCAGGTGGTCGATGATTTTCAATATGGCACGCGTTATAAGATCAGCACGTGTTCTTTTTGTTTTTACTTCTTTTTATTACAATGCTTACGTATTGTATATGCTTTTATATGTTGTTTATCACATTCATATACATGTCCAGCGCTTATAATATCCTGTCTAAAGCCACTCAATCAAATATATTTGATAAGTACATATAGTCGTAAATGTTAAATATTAAATTTATTTTTAATTTGAGCAACACTTACACATTTTCAAATATAGTTTTTCAATACATTTTTTTATACCATGATGTATACACATCTTAAGTTACCCCTTCGGACGTTTCTAGTGGTCAACTGAAATTGCACGCGTTCAAATCTTTTGTTTGACTCTTTCTCTTTTTTCTCTTTCTCTCTTTTCTGACATTGTTGTTTAATAATTTGACCAATTGCATTCTGCTTTTTCATTCTATTCATAAAAAGTTATAAATCGATAAATCGGACCTTTTTTCTGCGAATTTCAATTATTGTTATTTATTGTCTAAATAAAAACTAGCTGATTAGTCGAATAAAGGAGATTGAAAAATTCGTCAAGTAAAATAGTAAGCTAGTCTTAGTCTCCTAACTGGATAATCAAAGAGAGAAATAAGTAAGAGTAGAATTTACAATTCGTAATGAATACACATTTTGTTGACTATTATTTGTATTTTTCTGAAAAATTTTTAGATTATTGG
>BLXL01010527.1:0-23704 GCA_023170135.1 Acarapis woodi
GGAATTAATTTTTTTTTTCAATTAAAAAAAAATTCATTCAAAAAAAAAAAAATACGTACAAACATAATTGTCCTAGGTAGCCTAATCGATTTTCAAAACAATAAAAATTTCGAAAATAAAATTTAAGAAAATTTCACATTCTCAACGCTACTTTTAAAATTAAGATTTTTTCTAGACACATAATATTAGAAGAATTTCGTATCTTGTTGGGAACTCTTTTATGCAATATAAATTAATAAATTCATTTCGATCTGAAAAGTACAAACTATGGCGAATGTGAAATAATAGTCATGCATAATACCTTAATCTCGAATCAAATTGCAATTTGATGCTTTTTGCTTGATGAATTTAAAATTTCTCAGAAAAATTCAAAAAAAATTTCAAATGAATAATAATTTTTAACTATAATAATGTGTGATAGCTTAAATAAATTTCCACCTAAACTTTAAAAATGATTTAAATCTCATTTATTTGAATTTTTTTTTGTAAAATTATTTTAGTTTTTAGGCAACAAATTTAAGGCATCTGAATATCTATCTAAAGAAATTTTTTTCAATAATCAATGGTTTTAAAATTTTTTCTACACAAAAAAGATGCATCAAATTGCGATAATACAAAAAATCTTTTCAAACACTTTCCTATAATGCCAATTGATATTTCGTGCTCACAAAAATCACAAATTACTTTTACATTAATGTCATAATGTTTAATGTATGAAGTTAATTAATATAATGAATTTTTCGGAAATCAAAATAAAATTACTTATTTTTTGCGATTAGAATAAAATCGATTTGTGTCTAAAAAAATTCACTTATAAGTTTATTCTCTATAATATTCAAAATCAGTACCCATCAAGTTACTAAAAATTCTTCAAAAATTAAAGAATTAAATGCTTCTGAAAATACTAAAAAATTCTATTATTTCATTTGCTATTAATTGTTTGATTTAATCAACAAAAGTTAAGTGATTAAAGAAGAAAATTTCATATTTGCATTACATAATGAATTTAATTCAAGAAAATTACCTACAAAATATTCAATAAGCATCAAATGAATCGATTGGCAACATATGTGTTTCGAAATATCGATTTTAGTTTTTCTATTATGAAAATCTTAAAAATAGATTTTAACCAGAAATCGATAATTTTAAAGTAATTTCTAATTACACTTTATATTTTTAGAAATTATTTAACTATTTATAAATTAGATTTGCAATTTTTTTCGCAAATATAGAACATCAAAATTTGTTCACATTGAAAAGTAGGAAATAATGATTTAAAATAATTTTTGTGTTTGATAAAAGTTTGTGTTATCAAAATATTTAAATTATCACAAAAAATTAAAAACCTTTTATTTTTAAAAATTATTTAGAATTTTCACGTTTACCTTATACTCTTTACCTTTATGTACCGCCCATAAAATTTCAAAAACATTTAGTATTTTCTCTTGATTTTTTTAATACTATGACTAAAAAACTTTCGAATAATGTATGTTAAAAAATAAACACAATTTAAAAGATTTCTTTCAAATTAATAGCTAATTTATATAATGATTATAAACTAAATTTCTAAAGTAATTTCAAATTTATCAACAAAAAAAAAAAAAAAACCGACATAGGTTAGCTTCGATACCGAAGGTACATAAAATTAATTTTGGTGTTTTAAACAACAAAAAAGCCAAAATTCTGACATCTCTTAAATAATTAAAGCAACATCTAGTTACGCTTGAAGCTTTCATTAATAAAAACTATTGTTTTATTTAGCTCGTTCTTACAATGCTAACAAATAATTATCCAATTAAATTTTTATACTAATATAAAAGTTTTATTAATTTATGTAGTTTGATACATATCTAAGATCAACATCCTTAGGAGTCTTAAGATGCTGAAGAAAAAATTTCTGATTCGTCTCAAAAAATTTGAACTCTAAAATTCAAATAAAAATGTATATAATTTCTTATCATTTTGAAAAATAGCTTACATATCCATTACTCATCACCTCCGGAACTTATTACTTGTGTCGCTAATTTTAATATATTTTATATATTTTATGTATTTTTTATACATTTCATTTTCAGCTGAGTATTAAATTTCATTATAATGTAACTAGAAAAAAAAAATTTCGAGAAAAATACCTGAATAGTATTTAAAATAAGATATTTTTAAGGAGAAAAAAAGATTTCAGCTATAATTTTATGTTCATTTAAAAAGTAGAAAAAATAATAATATACGTTTCAAGTGTTTACAAAGTGACCAAATATATACACACATGGCTTAATAAAATTTAATAAAATATGATATTATAAAAATAGATATGCCTTCTAAATTTGATTAATGAATTTCGGTCTGACTTCAAAGAAAAAAATTCAAAAAAATACCTTTATCAACTCATTAACAGTTGATATTTAAAGTAAAAATTTATTTGATGAGCAAAATTTGACAGCACTCACATGCAATGTAGAATCTATAAAAATTAGTGTAACTGTTGAGCTATTTGAAATGTGTGTTGATACCTAAAACCATTTAAAATTTACTGACTAAAGAAATTTGTTTTGAACTTAATGGAAGAGGTGTGAACTTGATTCACTAACTGGTTCTGAGTCAATAAGAGCTGGCAATTTTACTATTATGATCAAACAATTAAAATCAAACCATTTGCTTACAATTAATGGATTTCAAGTAGACAATGATTATTTTTCATAATTGCAAATGATAAGTAATCTACTGGCACCTATTTTCCTGACAATGTTTGGACGGATACATATCTAAATATACTAAATGTTATTTCAAATATGCATGAATAATGATCATTTTAATTGGACATACTTAGGTCTACGTCTAGTATAGTTTACAATTATTTCGAATTCTCATTTTAAACATGAAAAAGAAAAATACATTAATCAATTATAGATACTTATAACAAGCATAAGTTGTATAAACATTTTGCATTAAACTTACAATTTAAATAGTATGTGGATTATAAACTGCCTAGACACACATGAGATGTCATTTAAATGTATTTGAATTGAAATAAAAATATAATAAAATTCTATAATTATAGAATTAAACTAGTGATTTCCAATAATTAGAAAAATAAAACATATACAGTGTATGTATGTTAGGTAAGAATTAAACACAAATGTATATATTTTATAGAAATTACCTTTGAAGAAAAGGTGTCACAAAGAAGTGGACATTAATAATTAAATCAAAAAGTAAAATTAAATTATATATAATTTTAAAAATCTACTTTTGAATAAAAAAAATAAGAAAGATATTTGAGATAAATGCATTTGAAAGTATGATACAAAAATTTATACCTAAATGATCTGAGTAAACACGCCAATCAAATGGCATTTCGGACATTTATATACAAAAGAAATTGTTGAATCAATATAAACATTATATTAAAAGAACATTTGATTTACATTGCTTAATAAAAATGACATCATGAAAATGCACATCACTTTATGATTTACAAAGTTTTACACAATAAATCCTAGATCAAAAAAAATGTTAAACCGTAGTTTTGTAGTGTGGGAGGTCAAAATTTGAACATTCACTCACATAAAGTTGAGCATCAATTTTAGAACATATAATTAAATTTTGAACACGAACAATAAACGAACAAAAAGCTGGCACGAATATCATACGCATGTAATATTAGCAAATAAATATGAATACACTTTAATATATAAATTAATGATACATATTCTTTTGAACAAATGTCTTTAAATGTGTATTTATAGGTATATCTTAACAATTCCCATTTATAAACTTTAGATTTAGATCGCACGTTGATAATCAGTAGATGATTTTACCTCATTTCACCTTATAACATGATGTCACTTTTAAGTTTTTTTAGGTCGATTCTGTTTTCTAGTATTGAGTATTAAACATCAAAAAATATCTTGGATATTTTAAAAAATAATAAACAATTTCAATTAAAAAAAAAGATATATAATTAAATCCATATGTTATAATTAAATCATTATCTAACTTTCTTGTAAACATTAATTTATTTGAAAAACGGCAACTAAACTAACTACTGAATATCAAATTGATAATCGATTGAGCAGGTCAAATATCACTTACACTTTTAGATACCTAGATATAACTTATTTATGTAAATGAATACTTAGGAATAACATTTATCAAGGTAGTTTTTATTAAAATCACCATGATTTTTTCCACATAAAATACATAAATGCAGATTGAAATCGTTTTTCTGAATGGATTTTTATAAATTAACAATTGCTTTGAGTACTGATGCAATCACAGAATTAAAAATTGCAGCCGCAACTATACAATTTGTGCGGATAAATGAAAATTTACAAATTTTTTTTTAAATCTATGATTAAATAAATTTTTTGGTGTGAAAAAAAAACGAAATAGAATATTTTGAGTAGATTGATGATATTAGATTTATTTTGAGAAAAAATCAAAAAAAGTGACTAATTGTAAAAGATTTTTTCAAGTAAATTAAAATATAGTGTGGTAAAGATAAATTTTTTGATAGTTTTTTTTTGGAATAAAATTTGAAGATCATATGAAATGTCATAATTTATAAAATGATTTCATAAAAAAATGATCTATAAAAATCAACAAAGAAAATTTTGCAACTAGTTATTAAAAAAATATTGAAAGTCGAAAAACAAATCAGGTTGATTTTTCCACTTTTTTTGAATTTTTATACAAAGCCTCAAAAATCACCGAACTTAGATAAATTAGAATCATTATAATATGACCAATAAACCAAAGCCTTTTATATACTTTGTATGAATTATGGAATTCGAGAAGAATAAATGGAAATGCAATGTAGGCAAGTATAAGTTTTGTCACAAAAAAAGTTATCAAATCATAAATAAATTTCATCGATTTGTTATTTTGAAAATATGGGCGAACATATTTTCGAACCACACGACATGCATTTGTCAACACTGCGCCACTCAGAAAAGTCAAATAATAACCTTTAAATTATGCGAATAAGAAAATAAAATAATTCAATTAATTAAAGAGGTGAAAAAGACAATCTATAATTTTTTGAAATTATTTGAAACTTACCAGCGTAAAATCCATGCCTAATAGATTAAAAAAATTTTGTAGAGAATAGGAAAAATTAATAGTATAGAACAATAAAAAAAAATTTGAAAAAGCGAAATTTATAAATATGATCAAGTAATATTTATTCAGTACTTATAATTAAAATTAGATCAAAGTTTTTGAAAAAAATTTATAAGAATAATAGATAGACAGAATAAAGTTTTCAAATTTCTTACCAGACTGCGGATAAAATATATGTTTTTGCGACTCTGTTATTTTTACTCCTCTCATAAGATACAGTCCTCAACCTAAATTAATTAGAGATTAGCATTCAAATTTTTCTGTTGAAAACAAATGATAAATACCAATTTTGAGTGGTGATATTCCATGAAGTCAAACAATTTCGAAAATTGGATGCAAGCTTAAAATTAAAAAGAGAAATGAAACGTGTAAAAATTGTTTTATACTAGATTAAAAGCGAACTGACCTCAAAACCGATGATATCAACAGATAAAATATATTCGAACTCATTTGAATTTTTTTTAACAAGTCCCCTAGTGCATAAAAAAGTGTTAAGAATTTTTTTTTTAAGATTATAATAATGGAAAATGACTCACATTCCAGAACAAATAGCTATTGCTTCGCTCAATTTCCACGCATGGTAGTACCTTATAAATAAAAATTTTACGTATTCGGTGCAATTAAAAAAATTCATATTTATTGCTAATAGAAATTCAATAAATGGGCTTACTTGAATCTTTGACATGTTGTGCTAAGATAGATATAAAACATGATTTGAAACATGCTATTTTCATTTAAAAATCTGTCATCTGAAAAAAAAATATAAAAAATAAAAATTGCTAAAATCAATCCAATCAGATCTCAAGAAAATCATTTTAAAAATAATATGACTAGATTATTAAAATAGGTAGCCTTAAAATTATATCAAATAATTAGTTTCAATAGTAAATTTCAATTATAAAGAAAGAATTTTATCTAACAATTTGAATAAAATTTTTTAACTAGAAATGAGAAATGTGATCAAATTTCGCACCTACCATGAATTCGATTAATTGGAAACATAGGTTCAACAAATAAAACTAGAAACATAAAAATAAAAGAGACGAAAAATTTTTTGATGACGACAAGCTAATAAAAAAAAAAATTTAATAATCAAATGACATTAAATGTTAAAATTAAAATTATTGATAGAAAATAAGATTTAAAGTTATGAAAAATTACCTTATAAAATGGTAACTTTTTTTTAGAATCCAAATATTCTTGTTCGGTAGCACCTTCGATATGACGAACAAAATCATTGAAATAAAACATTGGACCCGACAAAAGAGTTGGAAATTGAAAGAGATAACTGAAGAATTGTAACAAAGAAGGTACTTGACTAAAAAAAATTACAATCAGTGTAAAATTATGATTTATCATTCATGTTTACCTGATTGCCAATCTTTGTTGATCTTGATTGAGTTTTTCCCTGTTCGACATTCCATCATGCAAAGAAAAAGCGAGACTTGTAATTTTTTGAACCACAATCATACAAGGTCTAAGAAATGAAAAAAAAAAAATTTATTATTAGACAATTCATGGAAAAGATTTGAAAATTTTCACATACACGGTAATATCGACAACATAACAACCAAAAGAATAAATTTGTCGACGCAGATGAAGATATGACAAATAAAAAATAGAGATAAATAACACAAGATCTTGAACAATATTCGAATTGCATTTTAGCATCAAAATATAGCAGACCATTCCCAAAATCCATATATTCCATATTTGGCTTTAAATTATAAATAGATAATTCAATTGGAAACGAAAGAATATTTATAAAAAAAAAAATTTACTTACTATCCAAATTCAAAATATCCAAGTAAAAACCCAGGTACCAGAAGAGATAAATATTTTATGTTGGCTGAGATATTTTTGTGATTGAAATAGCAACGATAAATAATGGCTAATAAAAGTGCGACTAGCTGAGCTATCACGAAGTTTATCTATTAAAAAAAATAAAACTTATAAATCTAATTTTTGAGTCTATAATGGTAATCAACTTACTTTATCAATTGGGACGTCAAGTTTTCGAGAAAGTGGCATAAATAATTTTGAACCGGCATAAACCGGATCATCGTCCTCTAATTTAAATCTAATCATGTTCTTAATTTTTTTATATTATAAAAAGTTTAAAATCAATTAAAAAAAATTGATAACACTGTATAAAAACATCAAGTTAGATGGTCGTTATAATTAGTTATGATATTAGATTAGAAAAAAAAAGTGACCGAATGTTCAAAACTAATATAAAAATATGATGTAAAAATAAATTTCTTTTAAATTGTACATACTAACATCTAAAATGAATTGAATATTAAATAATAAAATTAAATCGTCTCATTAAAATATCTGAGCATTTGTCAAACTAAAAAATTTTCGAAATAAAATTCAAAATACAATAATTAAAATTATTGATATTCGGCTAATTCTATTTAATTATTAGAAATTAATCAAGCTAATTTTCTCGTTACCAATTTTAATTATATAACATAAATAACATTCTGATATTGAATTATGTTATTCAAATTCCTATAGTTTACTCGAACGCAACATTTAGAATTTTTTTTTATCGATTTATAATAATTAATTGCACTTGAATAAAAATTGAAGTTGACTACTAGAAAAAATAATTTAACATTCTGAATTGGAAATCATTTAGATAAAGTATATATATTATATTCTAAAATTTTTTTTTGTTTTCAAGGTAACAAACCATGATTGACGAATTGAAACTAATCATATACAATATATATTAACAAATAAATCATCTATTGAACAGTAAATGAGTATTAACTGAAAATAATCAAATTAACGAATATATTTTGACAATAAATTTTCAACGATTGGCACACTAATAAAAGCAAGATGCTACAAATCCAATTACAAAAGATTTAGGTGATTTATATATTGAGATTTTATGTTTGAATTTATGTTAGTTACCTTATGTTTGAGAGGAGATAGAAATTTATCAAGGTTTGAAATAAGGAAAATATTTATAATATTTATAATTTAGATATGAAGGTGTTTAATGAGGTAATGTTGATAAGCGCTAAACATCTTAATTAGAATTCATTCAAAATCAATTATTTCGTAATTTAAATTATTTGGCATCGATTATAAATTTTCTCTTTTTATATATCAATAATTAATTTACTTTGTTTAAAAAATCGTACTGGAATATTTTTTTTATCATTAAATCTTTTTGTAAAATAATAATCCATTTGATGATAAATTGGTATAAAAATTGATCCTATTTGATCTGAAAAATTTTATCCAAAAAAAAAATTTCAATTAGAATTTCAAAATAAGTAAAAATAATTGATAAAAAATGAAAGATTAATTCGAATTCTCAAATATTAAAATTTCATAAAATCTTTTACTGTTAGATTTAATTAAAAATTTTTTTTTTATAAAATTAATTTTAATATTGATATTTTAAAATTTTGCGAATTTAAATGATTAGAGCTTAAATTTGATTGATTTTAAATTTACAATATTAAAATTCTTCCTAAATATTTTTACTCGTTTAAGCGTTCATAATTTTTTTTTATACGCTTTGATAAATCCTCGCAAGATCAGATAAGTGTAGTTAGTCGAGCCATAAGGAATTTAATTAGAATTTACCTTTCGTTTGAATTTGAAAATTCTTCCTAGAAATTTCACTTTGAATTTTTTGTTCGTTCATTATAAAAAGTTGAAATATTCGAATTGTAAGATATTTTTTTGAAAATCGATGTTCGGCATTTGAAAAAATGAAAAATTTTCACATAAACATGATTAAATAAATAAGAGTTAAAAAAATTTAAATAGGTAAATTCAAGGTAAATTTAATAATCTTTTTTTTTCAAGTTTGTCTAACGATAAGTAATATACAGCTTGTTTTTTTTTCTTTAAATTTTAAATTTTAATTTTAAAAAATAGTCGCTATATATTAACAAAATATTTTTAAACAATATTTCATATCCTTTTAATAAAGATTTTCTTATTTTCTATTTCTTTTGGAAAATTTAGTTAAATTTCATAGAATTTATCCCAAAGTATGACTTCTTTTTACGTTTCATTATAAAACTTATCTAAAATATGTTCGTGAGCAAATAAAATTAAACTGAATTTAATGAAATAAAATCATCATTATTTTAATAAATTATTCTAGGGTATGACTTGATTTTGACTAACAAGTATATAGTTCGAATCCAAATAGAGAAAAAAAAAAAAAAGTTAAAAAATCGTTTAATTGACATATGAATTATCTTGAGTCTATATGGTGAAAAGAAATCAAAAAGAATAATTTTTTTAATAAAATATTGATGATTTAAGTATATTGAAATATTTCCTAATGATTCAATTGATGATAGAAAAAAAATATTAAAAAATAGTCACATGAAAATAAACTAATTTCGACTTAATTATATAAACAACAAATAATGCTGAGCAAAATACAAGTAATAATTTACAAATATCTAATGGTCCTTTTCTAAAATAGCTGACTCATCAGCAGACTTTTCTTAATTTGAAATTCTAAAGTATCTCCCTTGAATGGCAATGAGTAAACAAAAAAAAAAAAAAAAAATACGCCTGCGCTTGTCATGATCTTCACTTCGAACACATCAAATTATTCCATTTCACATAACCTCAAATCGAACGATAAAATCATTAGACAAATTTTTTTTCAAAATTAAAGATGAGTCAACAAAGTTTAAAGCAGTCATGAAATTCTTAAATCATCAAAATCAAATGGCTTTTTCATTTTAAGCTCTAATTTATCTTATAAATTTAGTTTAGGCCAAAATAACTTAAAATTCATGTCTTTTAAAAAAAAAGAATTCTGAATGTAAATTGAATCGTACAAATAAGTATAATGTCAGTCGATTCATGAGTGAAAAATATAAACCGAGTAAGAACTTAGAAACTTGAATTCTAAGTAAAATATTATAGCTAAACATCTAAATGTTTCCAATGAAATAAGAATTTCAGTACTATTATTTTAGGGCAATAGTTTTCCCGCTCGCCATTCTTTGAAAAAAACCGCGAAATAAAGAAGGCGATTCAAGCGCCGCATACTGAAATTTAATAGAGAATATTGAATTTATTATTTAAACTTAGCGAAAGTTTTTTTTTTTTTTGTTTTCATTTCTCACCAATAATATTTCAAAGTTGTGATCTTTGGCCTACAAATCAACTGATGTAATCTTTGAATTTGAGGCTATTAGTGTAGGCAAATTCCTTGTTTTTTTTTTAACTATAATTCTTTGGTCGGGAGACTTAATTAATTTTTCGAAAATCTAATATACAAATAAAAAAAAATAATGGAAACTAAAGGACGCAAAAAGTTTTGTTTGTCTAAACGTATTGAAGAGTATCATTACATTGAATCTGAATCGTCTGAAGATGAAGACTTCTCGTCAATTCATAATCTTTTTCATCAGCAAGCTTTAAAACGAAAACGAAAGCTTGAAATTGAAGAAAAATTTAAAAATGAGTTTCAAAGGAGAAAAGCTAGTTATACAGCTGCTAATTATCAAATTTCATCACCATCTAATAATACATCGGAAGAAGATTCTTCAGTAAATTTTACTAGATCATCAAATCGTAGAACATTTACTTCAACACCACTAGTAGCAAACACTCTTCGACCAAAAAACAAGCTTGCGTTGTCTGGAATGAATAGTATCATGCCAAAGCATTTATTCGAAAGGTAAGATTATTCGAATTTCATTAGAATTTTTATCGAGTATTGTATTTTCGTTTTGAACAGTTCGAAAAAACAAAACCACGATGACCAAATTTTAGAGTAAGTTTTATTTTCCTAATTTTTAATTTAGTTTGTTTCATTCAATTTTTTTTCAAGACATTCAGATGTAGATGAATCAATATATTTGGCTAAATCATCCAATCAACGAGTCTATACCTCAACACCCCGAATTACAAATCCTCTTCGGCCGATTAATAAAATCGCATTATCTAGAATTGATAGAGCCATGTCAAAAAATTCATCTAAAAGGTGATTTCTCAATTAATTGAAAAATAATTGATTTGATCACTCAATATATAATTTTTTTTTTTTTATAAAAACAGATTATCGATACAAGAAAAAAATGAAAGAATTCAAGAGTGAGTTTTTTTTTTAAATTGAATTTTTTTTTTTAATTGAATTTTTTTTTTTATTCATATAATTATTTTTTTAGACCATTCACAAATCAAAAAACAAAAAAAAGCACAAGTGACCATAAAAGACGAAAAAGTAATATTCCTTTTGAACGTTTAAGACAATTAGCCCAAAATTCTCCTTATATGTCTCCCTTATCACCTACACCGATACCGAACAAAAGAATAGTTATGTCAACATTTAAAACCTATTGTGAAGTTAATACTCAAACTTCTCCATTCGATCAAACACAGGATTCCGATAGTTCGATAATTAGTTTTAGTCAGGCATTGGTTGATGAACCAGAAGACATTTATATTCAACAAAAGAATGGCACGAAATCGAATAGTCAACTAAATGAATTAATCGTTGACACATCGTTGAAAAACGATAGGTCTATCTCAACTCAACCTGTAAACTCATCAAAAAGTCGAAAAAATCCAATTAAATCATTAGAAGCTTCAAGGAGTCACCTAAATACATTGAAGAGTACAAATTCTACTAAAAATAAAATTAGTTTAAGTAGCGATTCAATCATTGATACAATACCTCATCATATAAAAGAAACTTTTGATACGTCATCGAAATCATCTAATAGAACTAGATCTAAAAAATCATCTTCTGGAAGCTTATCAACAAGTAAAAAGTCATCAGTTAGAATTTCTTCAAAAATATCATCTAATATAGGATCAGATGAGTCTTATTCCATCAAAGAATCATCGAAAAAAAAATTATCTAAAAATGATACAGAATCTGTAAGTAAACATCTAATTGATTCTGAAATTATGTCCACCAAAATCGATTCTTCAGAAATTATCACATCATGTTTTAGCCAAACACCTATAAATCAATCATCAAATGATACTAATGATTTTATGAAAAGAGATCAATTTGTCTCCAATAGTGAGATCGAAACAGTTAATGGTTCAATAAGAGATCAATACACCAAAAGTAGTGAGATTGTGTTTACTAAAATCAACCCTACAGAAACTGTTGCATCTTTTAACCAAACACCCATCGATCGATCATCTAAAATATTTTCTAAAAACAGTGCTATTAAAACTGTGAGTGATTTATTAGAGAGCAATGAAAAAATTGAAAATAGTGAAATTTTATCTGGTGAAGTTAACTCGTCTGAAATATCAAATGTGAATTCAGAAATTCATACACTATCTTATGATCAAAAGACAATAAGCGAATTGTCTGATGAACCTATACAAAAAAATAGTAATATTGAATCAAAGTTACATTCAATAAATGATCAAGAAGAAATTTTGACAAACAGCTCAAAGAATTCATCAATTATATTTACAAATAATAATTCAGAAATTATTTCAAATTTTAGCGAATCAAGAACAACTGGTAGGTCAACGATGATAGAGAATTCAAATACAAAGACAACACAATCAAATAATTCAGAAATATTGTCAGGCGCCTTCAATTTAAAATTAAAAGACAAAACTGAAACTTCGTCAAACTGTATTTCTGATTTGAATACGCCGGTTTGTGAAAATAAAAAAATCACAAATTCCAAGGTTGATAAAGATTTCAATATAATCAGTAATGAAAAAGAACTAGTTGCTAAAGTAAATGAACAGAATGACGAAGAAAAGAAAGAAGAACAAGAAAATTTCAACGAAGAGAAGATTGTTGAAATAGGAAAAACTGATCAATCACTTAATAAATCATATATTTCTAAAAATGAGAAATCACAAATTGATAATAATTCATTTAGTCATGTTGAATCAAATTTTTCTAATGTCAGTATTTCCTTTGAACCACAAATTAATAATTCAAGTGCTAATCATTCGGCAAATAATGATAAAAATTTAGAAGATAGGGAATTCAAAATGCCAAACCAACCACTTAAACGATCTGGAGGACGACAATACAAAATAATCAACACACAATCTAAAAAATATTATGAAACTTTTGTGAATAAAACGCCTACAATAATTTTTCCAAAATCGGCAGATGATGTTGAGCATGAGGAAGACAGCTTGGTTCGTAGGTCAAGTCGAATCAGAGTGAAACCTTTAGAATATTGGAGAAACCAAAAATTGAAGTATAAACTGGATACGACCACCAAATGTTTTACCATTGAAGGTGTCGAGAAAGGATTTAATCCTGAAAATCCATTTTCAAAAAAATATATCAAACAACCGAATTCGAATAAACGTAAATTGAAACACAAAAAGGCTAAATTACTCAAAATAAAAGAAAAAGATGAAAGTTATTTAGAGGACGAGTCACTGTCCAATGAGGAAAATGAATCATCATCTGAAGAAGAGCAAGAACCGGTGAAGCGAGTTCGTTATTCTCCCAATGATGAAATATCGATACATCAAGATTTGAATGAGTCACAAATTGTGATAAGCGAACGCATAAAACGTGAAGCTGTCGAATTTTATAGTAAATCTGATTTAGTTTGGAATAAATCTAGGCAAAGTGAAGGTGTATTTATCGCATTAATGAATCGCAAAAAATCGTCGAAAATAGGTACACAGGCTAGTGGATTTATCAAAATGATGGTAAATTTTTTATATATATTTATATTTGTTATTATAATAATCATTATTACTTTTTATTAGCCATTTGCTGAGAAACCAAGACAGGTTTCGTCTGACTACGTGACAAAGTATGTGGTTATGTTTGGTGCTGTTAGCGTCCAAATAGCTGAAAAGCCAACAGTTTTTCTTAAACAAATGGATTCATTTACCGTTGAAAAGCATACTATGTATTCGGTACGCAATCTACGTAAGGATGAAGCCCTTCTTTATTTTGATGTTTGTCGTCCCACTTAAATAATTTAGTCTAAATGTAAATTAATGATTCATCTAATCAAATCCATAGATGTGAATTTTAATTTAAAAGCACCTCGATGAATTCGAACACTTATCATTTGTAAATAGACAAAAAGTTGATTTAAGACAAAAAAATTGATTAATTATTCAACACACACAGGTAGATAATACACAAGACGTATTAATGTAAATTAATTTCACTCTATTTGACTTGCTTTTTTTCGTGTCAGCACCTTATTAACTATTGACTTTCTTGTATAGCATTTAGTGTGTTATTTCATTGAATTTGACTGCATTTTTTCATTGAAATTTCGTTAAATTTGTTTCATGTTTTTTATTTTTTGAAATGTCACATACTCGAATTTCGAAATGAAAAATTCTATAAATTTTACACTAATTCTAAACAAAATTCTCATATTTATGTTTAAAATTACAGACATCATTTTTAATTATGTGCATACCTTTGATTGTAATTAAAATGGAAAATTTTTATCTGAGATAAAATGGTTTTTTGTGAATTATTGCTATGGTGACTTCTGTTTTGATTTATTAGGCAAATATTGAAGAATCGTTATGTCGAAACTCATTTTTTACAGATGAATGCTGTTGATATATAAAAATTTGATCCTCATATTATAAAATTTGAGTAGTCACCTTAATAAATCTTGTATTTGCCTTGTAAAATTTTCCCTAAATTTACGATAAAAAATTAAGTCTTAAATATATCACTTTGTGTTTCCAAGTTTTTAAAACTATTTTTTTTAAAATGAGATGTTTTTTTTTTTCAAATTGTACTTCATTATCACAACATTCATTATTCATAACTTATTGATAAATTAATGAGTTAGTAAGTATTATTCTGTAGATTTATTTGATTTTGAAATATAATTTAAGTCAAAACATTTCAGTTATATTTAGATCGAATAAAATTTTTAAATTTGACATCTTTTTATTTATGTAATCATCCTTAGATAAGGTTAATTAATTTTTTTTTTAAGTGCAAATTATTTTATTGATTAAGAAAATCATCTATTTTATATCATTATTCAATAATTTTCAACAAATTTACATGAAAATCCTTATTTAATTTTTTATGCAAATTAATTAATAATTCGGCTAAAAATTTTTCAAGTATCACTTTGCTGAAATAAATTTTTGTTTTGTTGCATTTTTTTTTGATAATTATTTGAATAAAAAACAAGAAAATTATTCAACTGTATAAAAATTTTTTTAATAATTATCAAAAAGTTTTTTTTTAACATTCAATCATTTTTTAGAAAATCAAATAAGCAAACTATATGTTTACATACTTTTACGAAAATTGAATCACATTGAAATTTTATTCTTTTAGTTTTATAATATATAAAAGACTAAAAAATTAGGTTTGATTGAGCTTAAACTGATTATTGTAACAATTAACATTACTCAGCCGGTCTGATTTTTATTTATTACCTTCCTCATTGTTGACTTATTTACTTTCGATGTTTTTACTTCTGCTCCAGTGATATATACTGAAAAATTTGAAGATTTTATTAGTTTTTTTTTTGAAAATGACTAAAAATTTTGTATTTATATTCAAATTACTTTTTTTTTCGTATTTTTTTTTAAGATTAATCTTAAAAATTTTTTTTATTCTCTAATAAAAAGATAAACTAAATTAAGGGTTGAATAATATTAAATAATAATTGTTTTTATTTATTATAGATCCTATCACATTTTATTTATTGCTCTTCTAATCTAAGAATTACAGTTAATTTGCAACTTATTATTCATATGGTAATCTAAAAAAATATTGGCGGACAAATATGATGAAATTTTCTCACTTAAAAGAACTTCAAAATGATCGTATGATCCACATCTAATTAAATTAGACGTTATGTTAGCTATTGAGAAAAGAAAAAAAATATAAATATAATATAAATAAGCATTATATTGCCTTCATTTTTGCAATCGTCAATCAATCCTTTGATTGTTACACACCAACCTTCTTAATATCGTTCATATTAGCAATTCAATCAATTTTTTTTAGTGATATTCTTGCAATATATATTTCTAATTTTTGCGCCACTTTTTTTTCTATTTTTTTAATGCTTCTTGAATTTAATTGACTCCATAATAGAATGATGCCTTGAATTTAAATACAAATTAATTGAATGCGTTTCTCACATTAAATTTTATGGAAATAGACAGATCATTGTTCAAATCTATATAAATGCATATAATATTGGTGAACACAATTCATTCTAATAATTAGTTTTTTTTTGCTTTTATATAGCTCTAAATTTAAAAACTTTTGTTCAAAATTTGTGATCTATCAAAAAGAATGGTCACTGTATTCGATTTCTGATTTTACTAACTACATAACAAAATCTTTCATTATCTGTCGATAAATAATTTTTATTTACTATGCAATCAATACAAAATATATAAAATATAGAGCATCTAAATAAATAAGAAGAAATCACTATCTATTTTATGAAATCTTTTGTATGATAAAAGTTTTAAATTGATGGGTCACAGAATTCGTGTCTACTTGTATCGAAAAAATTTGTGAAATTTAAAAAAAGTTTAATAATGACTTATAGATTGTTCAAATTTCACACTCTTAAAATACTCATCCATTTAAATTAATTCACTTGGACGATTTAATTAACCATTCATTTATCCAAAATAAGGATAGTAGGTTAAGTTCTATTCACTAAGTAATACTAACTATTCTAAATAAATTGCATTGTCTATTTACGCTATTTTATTTACTTATTTCATTAGTTTATTAATTTAGCATCAAATTAACTCATGCTCAAACTTTTATTTCATATTGGCGAACAATATCTCTTAATTTTTTTTTGTTCACTTGTCTAAAAAAACAAGCAGATTCTTTTAAATGTATATTTTGTGTTGCAATCATAATTAAAATTTTTCATCAAATAAAAACTTTTAACCGAATGTTTTTGTCAGAACTTAACCAAATTATTTTTTATTTAGTTACTGACAGTTAAATATTAATTTTTTTTTTGTCGATTGCACATTTATATCTATTTTTCAATAATTTTCCAGAATTATAAGGTATTTTTAAGTATTTGTATTAAAATTTGACTAAAAATAATAGTGCTTATTGAATCGTTTAATTATAAAAATTATGTATTTACTAAGCTGAGGGGGGAAATTCAGGTATGATATTCAATAGAAAATTCAATGCTAACTTTCAAGTTTTTTGATTTATTTTTAAAAGCTTCGGACCTTGATTAAATTTGACTTAAAGTATTTTGAGATTTGATTATGTCAAATTCAATTTATACTAAATCTGAAACGCCAAAATTTTAATTCTTTTTTTTAATTTCAAACATTTTTTGTTTCTAGATCTTTTTTTTCAAAAATTAAGAATCCCTAATTTTTGATTGGAACAATTTCATTCGAGAAAATTGATGAGGAGAAACCTATTTATTTAATTAGTAATATGGTGAGTCACTTTTTAAATTTAAAATTCGAAATTGAAAAAAAAAAATTTTCAAGAAAAATGTTTATTGATCCGAAGAGTGTACTGAAACAACTTCAATGATTCAGAATCAACTAATTCAACATATTTGATTCAAAAAAGTTTGATCGACAAATTTTTTTTTTCTAAAAATCACTACTCAGTTTAATTGATCACAATTTTTATTTTCGAAAAGTTAAAAAAAAATTTTTTTGGATTCGGAATGATGAGAATGTCAGTGATTGTTGATAAAAATGTTAATTTGATGAATTCATTTTTTCAGGTTAATACATAAAATATTTTTTACTCCGAAAATAAATTACTTGGTTTTGACAAAAATTTAACTTTGTTCATTGAATTAAGAAAAATAATTAAAAAATTTTTATTTTGTCTTTTTCTTGTTATAAAATTGATTAATGATCGCTAAAATTAATATAATTAATGTTTGATTATAATTATTGGAATTTTTTAAGTGAAAAAAAAAGATAAAAAAATAAATATTCAAAATCAAACTTTTAATCAATAGAAATAAATTGAGAGAAACTAATTTTTGTTATACTACAATATGGAAATTCATATAATGGATCTAATAATTTACAAGATGATGAAATTAAAAAAAATATAATAGCAAACAAGTTGAAAGCATAACTGATAAAAATATTAAATTTATAAAAAAAAAATCAAATTATTCACGGCTGCCTTTACATTCAAAAATTTTAAGAAAATATTTGCAAACTTAAAAAAACTATGACTTGTTTTGAGAAATTCTTTTATTTTTGTTCAAGTGTTTAATCTTGTTGGATAATAAATTCTCTTGATCCTTAACAATTAATACATCTACATTATTCATTTAAAAAATACGTTTTAATTATGTGTAAAATTTATATTTAAATAATTGATATTTAAAAAGAATGATTATAAGGTGATCGAAAAAATACTTTTTAATTTATCTACAGATGAATTTGAAATTAGTTTTTTTTCTAGAATCTCAGGATTAATGTATAATTTATTAATTAACATCGTATTATTTTTAAAAAATAATCATTGCAAGTTGCTTTCCATAGCAAAGCTAAATTTATTAAGAGGGGACATTTAGAGCATCAGCATATTCATTTGAAACGACATAATTTGATTATATATTGAAACATTTTTAAAGAAATACTCTTCTGATTAAATGTTCGAGATCTTTTCATTACTTTTGAGTCGTAAGTTAAAAATATATAAATTGAAAATATCACAATGTTAAAAAATAATGTATGATTGAAAAAAAAAATTCCCGATCAATTATATTTGATCAAAAATTCTAAAAAGAAATCATTTACTTTAGGTATGAATTAATAATAATAATAATAATGCTAAATCCAAACAAATTGAAAATGAACAAAAGTTCATCTCAACCTCAATTGCCTTTATCAAAAGAAAAAGGAAAATCAAAAGAAAATGACGACAGTTTATCCCAACAACCTCAAAATCAACAGATACAACATTTCAAAGTTGTATTGAAAAATTTGCCTCATTTTAAGCGTTACAAACGGCCAAATCAATTTGATAGACAAGTTGGGCAAAGTTTGAATAATCTGGGATGTATTCTTGAAAACACAACCGAACAATTCAATTTTTTGACTAGCATTGAAGAGAATCTTGATTATATAGATAGTGTAAATAGTTTAAATGAAATTGGTCAACTTAGGCAAGATTATGACAAAAATGATCAATTCAATAAGTCAAACAGAATATCGACGATTGCCAATTTATCGACTCAAATCGAATCAAATGTAATGCTATTTGATTGTGAACCTAACACGTCAACTAGCCATTCAGTGAAAAATGAATTAGGATCAAATTTGAATAAAAAAAACAAAAAATATAATGATCAATCATATTTAAATAATTTTAAGAACAGCCTCAATATAAAATCGAATTCTGAGTTAATGAATACAAATGAAAATGATAATTTTTCATTCGGACCACCATATAAGGATTACGAAGAGTTAGTATTTGATTATTTTTTATTAGTCTTATCAAATTTTGTGTTTGACAATAAAAATACAATTAACATCATCAATTTTAAGTGCCGATATTAGTTTTTGAAAAAAAATCTCAATTGTTGATCGTAATATAGCACCCAGAATTCCTCAAAGAAAAATTTTGAGTAACATTTCTTTTTAAGCATCAAATAATTTTATTCAACGTTACATTTTCATTCATATAATCAAGATTGTGATTTCTAATATAGAAGGTAAATTTTTTTTTGAATAATTCAGATTTATTTATTCATCAAAAAATTCATCATAATTTTTCGACTATGGTTTATAAATTTTGTTTTTGATTAGCTGGATCCGAATCAAAATTATTTAATATAATTACCTTTCATATAATGAATTTAATTATTCACAATCAAAAAAACTTAAATTTTTTTTTAAAATGACTCAAGTTTTAATTAAAAAAAAAAGAAATTTCAAGTTATTTCATTTTAAATAATTTTACGATTTCGACACGGCTCTTATAAAAAGTGAAATTCTAATATTCAAATTTAATTGAAAAGTTCAAAAAGAGAACTGATTTTTCAATAAATTTTTATCTCTCCAAAATAATAAATGAAAAAAACTTTAATTTCAATTCCAAAGGTTCAATTAAGAGAGTTTATAAAAAATAAAGTATGATGACTTTCTTATTTAAATCAGAAATTAAGTTTTTTGTTGTAAAAATTTTTAATACTGAAGGTATTCAAATTTTGAGTTTTCATAACCTCATAAATTTTAGCAAAATTTTTTTTTCAATAGTTTCATGCAATTTCTAATTTTATTTTCTAATTCACTTCTAAAATTCATTTTATTTTTTTTAGTCTAAAATAATTTTATCTATTTAGTTTGTTCAAGTTGCGAATCAGATTGATTATTGAGATTGAAATTTTGCTGTTCTTTAGTTTTTAAATTCTGAATTCTTGCACAAGTTAATCGAAAAATTTTTTATTCTTTTTTTTGACAATAAATTGTCATAAAAACCATTAAATGTAAAATTCAAGAGCCAAATTCTTATTTCAATTTTTTAAACCGAATATACTATTTTAAAACAAAAAAAATAATTCAATTAATAGCTTCCCATTAGAATACCTAGCTCTATTAATTTATTTTTGATTCTTTTACGTTATAGACAAAAGTTGGGAGACAGAGCATTGAAAAATCGAACGATTGCAAAAAGACAAAGTTTTTGCGATTATTTAACAATTTTTCTTATTCTTTCGGCATTCATATCCATAATTGTTGCTGTGATTCTTCTTTTTTTGATTGCTTTGAATGTGAGTATGAAATCATTAATTTGAATATTTTTTTTAATTTAATTCTTTTTTTTCACGCAGGCCTGGGATATGCAAATTACCTTTACCATAACTTTAATTACACTTTGTATACTTACGATTCTATTAGTTCTTTTTGCATCATTGACAGCGAATTTCGTTTGGTATTATAATTCAAATACAAATTCTATCAATTGGATTCTACATTATGGACGTAAAAATAATCATACTTCCGAGTATTATTTTGGCAAATCATTGAAAGAAATTGGTGAAGACAATAATAATGATGTAAAATCTAATCTGATTGAACGAAGCGATAAATTTTTCATTTAATCCAATTAGAAATTAAATTGATGAAGTTAAATTTTTTTTAAATATAGCTTTGTAGATTATGATAATGTCTATTATTATTGATATACATAACATATATCCTGTGTTAGTCATAGTGAATTTGGAATTAAAATTTTACTGAATAAAATTGCTTCACTCATATCGAATATAGATAACCTTATTTTTTTAGATTTTTAATATTATTGAGTTGTGTTCAGAATGAAAACATATATAAAAATAAATGATCAACACTATAAAAATATTTTGTTTAATATATACTGAAAAAAATTATAATTTCCAAAAAATTATATGATAATTTTATTTGTTATCGGCCACTTTTCCTTAGTTTTAAGGATTTTATTTGAATGTAAGTTTTGCATTGATATTCAAAATTGAATTATATATAATATGTCTATAACTCATTTAATGAAAATGTTCTAATTGCTATCAATCGTAACGAGTGACAATAAAATTTTTATTTTCTTGAATACCAAATTCTTAAAGAAAGTTTCAAATTTATAAAAATAATTAGTTAATAACTTTTTACATAAAAGAAAAATTTTATTTGAATTCTTTTCTTCTAACTGTGAAAATAAAATTTTTATTTCAATACAATTGAATCTGTGAAAAGAATTAAAAATTGGATAATTATAATTAAATAATCATTTATTGTTTGAATTTTCTTGAGAAGTTATAATATGCTATTTAAAAAAAAATGTTCATCATTGTATTTTAAATGATATTTTGAAAAATGAACTTGAGTTTTTTAATAATTTGAAAATTCCTCAATTGATTGAGAAAGGTATTAAGGAAACTGTTATTTTTTTCAAAAATTATTCATATTTTCTTTAATAATGTGAAATGACTTTATTTCGAAATCAAGTTCAATCAAATTTTACATTGATTCAAATGCAATAGGTCAAAATTCTTCCAATTATCTATTTTAGTTTTTCCAATCGGATTCACAAAATTCTTCAGTTCAAAAAAATTATGTTAGTTTTCTATTAAAATTATTTTAAATTATCATGTTAAATTTTAGGCTATACTATCTATTTATTTTGAATTATCATTAAATTATTATTACTCAATAATATTTGAATTGCATTAAAAATCAATAAATATTTATTTATTACAAAAAATATATATTTTACGAAAATCACTTATTTAAAAATTCCTCTACATATTCAATTTTTTATATATATAATTTTTCATATTAAATAAGTACTTCATATTGATATTTCATGTAATCAGAAGAAAAAAAAAGCAAACATACTTATCAATTTAGAGTTAATTAAGAACAATTTCTGTAAAAAAAATTGAAGTTGCTTAATTTTTTGATAATATTTTAAAATGAAAAAGTTGACAAGAAATCGAATAATTTTTTTTCGACCCGGCAATCGAAAAATGATGTGAATTCTATAAAAAAAAATTAATTTCTTTAGTTGAATGATATGACTCCGCTTTCAAGAAGTTCAAGTTGTTGATTTTATTGTTTCGAGTATTCTCAAAAAAATTTCTCAATGAATAAAATAAATGTGAAGATAAATCTAAAGTGATTTGAGAGGAATAAATTCTTTTTATCTGCAGTAAAATACAAAAAAGGCTTAATAGAAATTATAAGGCAATAAATAGTATCTGAATTCTCAACATAATAATTTCTATTATTTATTAAAGATCATAAACTATAGATATAAGCAAATTATTCACTGTTCAAATTAGTGCTGATCCACATAAGAGATTTTCATTAAAAATCTAATCTTGATTCTTCAAAACAATTGAATTGAAAAGATTTTAATGAATTTTTCACAATTAAAATTTCAAAAGATTGCTAATTAAGAAAAATTATCAAGAGTTTATTTTCAATAATTAAAATGAAAAGATTATTAGTTTTTGAAATCTTTTGTGAATAAACAAAGCCACAAATTAGCACTCAATTTTCTAGACATTCAAATAATATCTATCCGATATTTTATAATTGAATATTAAGTATTTTAAGTATATTTATCAAATAATCATGTTCATTTATTTTCTTAAAAAATGACTTGTAAATCAAAACAAATGTTCAATGAATAATGTGTACTAAATTAGTATGTTTAGTTGCGATCTTTCAGCAGCAAAATGAATTTATCTCTAAAAAATTTCTACCAAAAAATTTAATTTATATTTTCGTACATTTATCATATATCGTATTGAAAAATAAAATAGGCTTTAAAATTATTTTATTAGAGTATTTTTCTCATTATTTTTCAAATTTCAAAGTTTGTTTTCAATAAAATTATACATTATTAACAATAAAATAATTTTAAAATTTTTATCTAAAATTATTACATTCTCTGTTCAAAATATTCATCAATAGTATCTATTAAATATCTGAAAATATTTAGTATCTTTTTCGATGATGAGTATTTTTGCTTCTAATGTTTCTATACATCGGTAAAATAGAATTCATATAAATTAAAATTAATATGCTTAATAGATTTTTCACAATAATCTTTTTTGGCCTATTTTTTTATTGCAATAAAAAAAAAAAAAAAAAAAAAAAAAAA